>VUQH01089402.1:0-40308 GCA_015106775.1 Etroplus canarensis | reverse complement strand
TGTGAAAAGTCTCAAGCCACGCCTCATTTCTTTACATTTTGTGAGGGAAATGGGAAATAGCTGCAATGATTTTTAGAAACATTTGCAAACATAAATGGAAATACCCTGCTTAAAGCAAAAACAGATTTTGTGCAATTCTAACGAGCTTGAAAGTCAACATTTTTTTTATGACCACCTTTTTCTTTATCACAGCCTGAATCGCTTAGCCAAGCTTTCCTTTATTTCTCTAAGATAGATAGATAGATAGATAGATTGATTTGTAATCAATAAAAAAACTCTAGAACCACAAATTCAAATATTTTATTTACATAAGGACATAGAAAGTATATCAAATGTTGAAAGTGAGACATTTTACTGTTTCATGAAAAATACTAGCTCATCTTGAGTTTAAAGGCAGCAACACGGCTCAAAAAAGGTTTGGGTAAGGGCACCTAATGAAGTTAATTGGCCAGTAATTTGATTGGGTATAAAAACAGCAACTTAGAGAGGCAAGGTACGTCAGCAGTAAAGATAGGCAGAGGTTCATCAATCTGTGAGAAACTGCATATAAAAATTATGGAGCAATTTCTGTGTGTAAGTGACACATCCAAAAACCAATACTAGATGCTGGTGATCTTTAGGTCCTTGGGCAGCACAGCGTTCTGTCATGGAAATCACTGAATGGGCTCAAGAACAGTTCCAGAAATCATCGTCTGTGTGCTCTTTCATGCAAAAATGAAGCCATATGTGAACATGATCCGAAAACACCAGTGTCTTCTCCGGGCCAAAGCTCATTTTAAAATAAACTGAGGCAAAGTGGAAAACTGTTCTGTGGGCAAATGAATCGAAATATGCAATTATTTTTGGAAATCATGGATTCTGCCTCCAGAAGGATCGTCCAGGTTGTTATCAGTTCAAAAGCCTACAGCTCTGATGGGGATGCATTAGTGCATTAGTACTGGCAACTTGCACATCTGGAAAGGCGCCATCAATGCTGAAAGGTATATACAGCTTTTAGAGCAACTTGTGCTCCCCTCCAGGTATTGTCTTTTTCAGGGAAAACCTTGCATATTTCAGTAAAATAATGCTAAACTACAAACTGCAGCTATTACAACAGCATGGAAGAGTCTGGGTTCTGCACTGGTCTGCCTGCAGTCCAGCCCTTTCACTAACTGAAAACATTTGGTGTATCATGAAATGGAAAACACCACAAAGACCCAGGACTGTTGAGCAACTGGAATCCTTTATCAGACAAGAATGGGACAACAATCCTCTCACAAAGGTCCGGCAGCTGGTCTCCTCAGTTCCCAGATGTTTACAGGCTGTTGATAAAAGCAGAGGGGATACTACACAGTGGTAAACAAGACCCTGTCCCAACTTTTTAGAGACGTGTTGCTACCATCAAATTCAAGATGAGCTAGTATTTTTCATGAAACAGTGAAATGTCTCACTTGCAACATGTGATCTTTTGTAAATAAAATATTGGTTTACGAGATTTACAAATCATTGCAATATGTTTTCAGATATGTTTTGTGCAGTGCCCCAACATTTTTGAAATTGGGGTTGTATATAGATAATCTCCATATATACAAAACCTACTATAATAGAAAAAAAACTGTGGAAAATATACAGAAATATGAAATATACAACAGCAATTTAAGATACTCAGAAGTATAAAAAGTACACATTGTATGCACAGATCAATAGAAACAGGGCAATGGAGGCAGGCTGTGCAAATTAGTTGGCTCAAGTAAGGGAGAGCTAAGTGAACCAGAAACTAGACAGAACCTACAGCTGTGAAAGCAAATTGTTCTACTGTATGTTGGTCAGAGGTGAGATGTTGGAGAGAGCTACTGCCTAGGGCAAAAAAGATCTCCTGTGTCGGTCCTTGTGACAATGAAGCTGTATCAGTCTGTGAGAGAAAGAGCTCTGCTGTCTATCCAGTGTGTGTTACAGAGGCTGATCAGGGTTTTCCGTGATGGATAACAATTTGTCCAGTGTCCTCTCCACCAAAGATTCAAAATTTTCCTGTCTGTATCCAATCACAGAGCCAACCTTCTTAATGACTATTTGTGTCACTGTCTCTGATTCTGCTCCACCAGCAGACTACAGTGAAGTAGTGCATTAGTCAAACATAGTGATATAAGATTTTCATCACACTTTGAAGGATCTCAGCTTCTTCAGGAAACAGCTTCTGCTCATCCCCTTCTTGTATATAGCCTATTTATTGACCTTCCAGTTCAGTCCATTGTGTAGTCCTCCACAATGTTGACATCCTCTGCCAGTATGCAAAGGAGCTGTGGCAACATCTTCCTTCTGAAGTCAATCATCATCTCCCTGGTCTTTGTTCATAATGCTGAGGTCATGACATGACAGGGCAGACATTGTGTTTTACAGATGACTGCAGACACTCGCTGCTGGACCTCTCTCCTGATCCGATCTGTACACATCGACGAAGATTTGAACCAAACATTTGAAATCTGGTTTCATCACTCAGTAAGACCTGTTGCCACTGAGTTTTAGTTCAGGTCTTGTGTAATTTGGCATACCTTAGCATTTCCTACCTGTTTCCCTTCCTTATAAATGGCTGCTTGACAGCCATGCTTCTACTGAGACCATTTCTGATTAAGCTTCTGCAGACATTGGATGGATCAACTGAAGGGCCAGATGCATCTCTCAGGTCCTGCATCAGGTCTTTGCTGGATTTTTTCTTATTTCTAAAGGACGTTATTTTGGTCTCCAGTCTTCCTGGTATCTATCTCTCCCTCCCCTATCTGGTGTGTCTGTGGTGCTACGAACTTTGCTTAGTTTTCAGAAGTGGTCATGGCATGGTAAGAGTCTAGCACAAATGTTGTCCATGAGCATTATCCACAGTATTTAAGCCTGGTCTTCTTCTCAATTCCTTGCTAGATTGTTAACTACTCCCAGTGTAGTGTGGTAGCCTCACCACTCGCATGTTTCTGCTACTATGTACCTCTTGTCACTGCATAGTTCTTACCTTGCTTCTCTGCTGTCTCCTTCTAGTGTCTTGACTGCCATTTGTCCAGTTCCCACAGTTTTTTAAGACCCCGCTGCACACCATATTGAAATACGCCAAATTTTTTGGCTAATAGCTCTTTGGGAATCACCTTACTAGTGCAAAAATGCTACTTTACACCTGTCAAACAGTGTCATCTTTTTTAGAGATTTAACTAAAAAAATGACAAATGACATGCTTTTGCAACAGGCTGACATCTGAAGATGTAAGTTAAAGTTTGTTCTTTGTTAAGTTGTCTTTTATTTGTAGACACGACCATAGTTCATCCCTTGGGATAGGTGTGTGTTTTATGTTTGAATAATTTGTAGGTCAGTGTTACATGGGATAACAAACAAAAACATTCCTCTGAAAATGGTCAGGTACAAGGACTAGACTGAAAATGAATGAAACAGAAGCCAATGTCCACAGAAAAACTTTGAAAGACCTTCAGAAAGTTTGGAGAACTATTGCTCATGACCACTTTAGAGAATTATAAGAAAGTCTGGCTCCTTGGAAGCAAAATACAAAGAAATGAGGGTAGCTTAAACACAGTTTCACTTTGGTGTAATGTCAAGTGACTCAAATTCAGTTCAATTCAGTTTTACTTATATAGCACCAATTCACAACAAATGTCACCTGAAGGCACTTCACACTGTAAGATAAAGACCCTACAGTATTAGAGAGAAAACCCCAGCAACCAGATGATTCCATGTGAGCAGGCACTTGGAGACTGTGGGAATTAAGAACTCCATTTTAACAAGAAGAGACCTCTGATAGAACCAGGCTGAGGAAGGGGCAGCCATCTGCTTTGACCAGTTGGGGGGGAGGAGAGAGAGAAGAAAGAAAGGAGAGGAAATAGAAGAGAAAGGAGAGCAAACAGACCAACAAAGCACAAGCATCAAATATACTCAACACAAAGAAGCCCAGCTAGGACATAAATACAAAATGATCCAAGATGTTTACATTCTGAGTCCAGCCATCCAAGGTTTTGTGCAGCTCCCGTGCAAATTCCAGGTCATGTAGCATTTCCTTGTACTTTTCCACAGCCTCCATTTGATCTTTGTTTAGGACCTCCCCTGTACTGTGCAGTATTGTATACACTCTTTTTAATAGAATGAAGCTTAACCCTAGAACACTAACGTTTCCCAGGGTTAGTGTCCTCTGACATTAACGTCAGGTGAAAATCGTCAGTGTTCTAGAGTCAGTGAAGCTACTGTAGACCTACAAACAAATTCTTTCACAATGTCTTCATGTTGCATATTGACTCATTATTTTTGTTTTTATAATCTGGACTTTGAAGCAAAGCTTCTACAGTTCCTTTCTTCTTTCTGTTGACCTATTGCCTTTGAAAAAAGACGCACATCATCCTGCAAAACTGTGGCTGCACTGGACTGCATGCTGAAAATATACTTTTCAGAGCTGACACAGATCTTCCCTGTATAACCAAATATAATTTAAATGGAAGAGTGCAGCTTCACTGGCTGACCCTTGGAGTGTGTTTTATGAGACCCAGCAAGCAAACACATTACATAAACGCTCAGTCATTTCAATAGACCAAGATAAAAGATGACATCAGGTGGTCTGTGAATTTGGTAAAAACTCATATGTTCCCTTTATGAATGCATAAATAAGAAAAAAAAACCCTCATTTACTTCTTAATGAAAAGACTTTCCCCTCAGACAGATATTGCCCAGCTTTGTAGGTGTGTATACAGTACAGTGTAATTGTATTTGCGCGTGTAGGTGTGTGGGGGACTGAGCGAGCACATACTGTACTGTGTGCTGCATTTGATTGTATTCGGCTCCCTGAACCAAACAATAGATCTTGGAAGGGGGAGGTATTTCTCTTCCTTTAGAGATTTAATGAGAACCAAGCAAAGATTTGACTGTTTATGAATCACCACCAGGCAATAGCGCAGCAAACTAAGGGCAAAGCCAGGGGATGCCTGCGTGTTCGGTGTTTCACGAATTATCTCTCAATTCAGTATCTATTCACGCTTAAAGAATAAAAATCATCACAGCAGGCTCTCAAACCTGCGATCACTGGTAAATGAGTGCTATATCAGGCATTTAAAGCCTTAATTATTTTTTGAATTGAGGTGACTCAAAAGCTAGCCTTGTTATGACTTTGTTCACACAGTTCGAAGATTATGGTGCAAATAGATGCAAATGGAAAGCTTTGTGTCCCCACTCAGGTTAATCCCACGATACACAGAATAAATTTATAATTATGCTAATAGGGCTTGGACGACTGCCAACAGAGAGACTGTGATGCTATAATCTTTCTTTTTGGGGGGTAGAACATTAGAATATCAGATGTAATCGCACATGAGCCACTGTGTTGCTAAACTGATACGAGATCTGTTGAAGAGTTAGGCCTCTCAGTAAGCGCCACCACGACTTTCCCAAAAGCGACTTTAACATTAAGAAACAAAGAGCAGACACTCCTGTCACAGCTGGAGACATTGTGCAGATTTAATTAGACTTTGCGTCCATCAGGTAAACAATGAATTATGCATTATTTGGCTCCACATAAGTAGGCACAACAATGGAAAATTCTGAAAATAAACTACTGGGTAGGACGTGTTGAGCAGACTTCCGGGAAAGACGTCACATCTGTCTCCGGTGATGTTAGGTATCCAAAATGAGACACAGGCATCCAGCTCACGCTCCTGTTTTTCTGATTGCTTGAGGTTTACGCAAATCTCATGGAAGGTTTTAAACCCACTGCATTAAAATTAAGACAATAAAATGTTGCTTTTCCTTTACGTATTCACTTACTGTGCAATAATTAAATGAGCGCAGTTAATCTCTTTTGTCTTTAATAATTAAATGCATAACAAATGCAGTTTTCATGAGGTGTCAGAGGCTCTCAACTTTTATAGGAGACGCATTGTGAATGTGGAAATTGTAACTGTCCAATCACAGTTGGGGCAACCCTGCAGTGAGCTTGTCAGACAAGGGGGACATAACATCCCTGATTTATCGGTGTTTTAAAGTGATAGTACATTAAGTGAGTTTTTTTTTTACTTAGTATAGTAAAGATAACAGGAAAGCCTTTTATTTACAGGTATTAAACTTCAGTAAAGATAATTGTTAGGCTCACCTCTCTGATGCAAAGAACAATGTAATTTGCTATTAAATCTTGGTCGATTGTTTCGCCAAATTCAGAAAGTCCTCTTATGTTCGAGACTCATGGATGGACTGATTATATAACTGATGCTGCAACCATGTAATGAATTTCAGAAGAAAGACTTTTGGAAACAGCTGTAAGTAACAAGCTAAAATTAGCTCTCGTTAATGTTGTGTCGAATTCAGATATTACACACTTTATTAGGTACACCTTTCTAGCACTGGGTTGGAATCAATTTTGCCTTCAGAAGTACCTTAACTGCTCGTGGTATAGAGTCAACAAGGTGCTGGAAACATTCCTCAGAGATTTTGGTCCGTATTGACATGATAGCATCACAGACTTGCTGCAGACTTGTTGGATGCACTTCTACGATACAAATCTCCCATTCTATCATATCCCAAAGGTGCTCTATTGGATTAAGATCTGCTGACTTTGGAGGCCATTTGAGTTCAGTGAACTCACTGTCATGTTCAAAAAACCAGTTTGGGATGCAACATGCTGGGTTATCCTGCTGGAAGCAGCCATCAGAAGATGGGTACACTGCAGTCATAAACTGATGGACATGGTCAGCAATAATACTCAGGTAGCCTATATATCCCCCACCACACTAGCAGCTTGAGCTGTTGATACAAGGCAGGATGGAACCATGCTTTCATACCACATTCTTACCCTACCATCTGATTTTCACTGTAGAAAGACTCATCAGGCTAGACAACATTTTCCAACCATCTATTGTACTTTTTCAAACCATAAATGTTTGAGATTAAGAATCTGGTTTTAAGAGTATTGTGGTGAAACATAGGCAGCACTAAGGCTACATTCACACTGCAGGTAAAAGTGGCCCGAATCCAATTTTTTTGCCCATATGTGACCCATGTCTGATATTTTATGACAGTATGAACAAGCACAGATCCAATTTTTTCAAATCGGATTCAGGCCACTTTCATAATATGGTCCTAAATTGGATACATATCCAATGCTTTTCAAAGCGACCTCAGTCTGAACGGTCACGTCACATTTCATCCAACTTTTAAGTCGTTGAAGTGAGACAGACATATAATTCTGTGCCGGAGGAGGCGAGACGCAGCCAGATCAAGCATGACAGACACCACTGTTGGAGCTAGAACTTAAATCGTTTTGCTTCCCCGTTTTGGTGCTCAGTTTGAACTTCAACAGGTTGCCTTGACCATGTCTACATGCCTAAATGCATTGAGTAGCTGCCATGTGACTAGTTGATTTTCATTAATAAGCACCTGAACAAGTGTAGCTAAAATAAAGTTATCAGTGAGTGTATATAAAAGGTGGTTAGTGTTTTTTTCAAGTCTGTGTGCACTTCCAAAAAGTAAAGGATGGGCACTATTGTTTACATTTATGATTGAGATAAATGGTCTATTAGTGTGCCACAGAGCATTTCCACCTCAAAATTAATTAAATTATTAATTGATAACAAACCCGGACATCTGACAAGGCTCTATAAATGTAACAGATGAGGTGTGAGGTGGGGGCTGAAGAAACCACCTAGCGAGGAATATGATTTAGAATTATCTATCACCTTCAAAGTCTTACTAGATTTAACTAATAAGGCTGAATTTTGATGGTCACCAAGACATAAAAACTACATGTATAGAATCACCAGTTAAAGGTGACAGAATGTATTTAACCCTTTATGACTTACTGGAGCGACGAAGCTCTCATTTGTATGTCTATTTTACATACTGGTAGAATTGCAACCATATCAGATAAAGTAATAATTCTTTTTGCACATAAAACTGGAGGAGTTACACTTGCATATCATGCACTCTACTGTGTCACAGAGCTCTGTTTCCTTCCACTAATGGGTTTGCAGAAATCAAGTAAAAAGTGCACACACAACAAAAACACTATGATCCAGATGCAGATGCTTTATAGATCTGATCAGCTGTTCACAGCACTTCCTATGTTGGAATATATGCCATCATGTTGTCAGCATGAACTACCACATGGTTTTTAATGTGTACTACTGGCTGCGACAACAGGAAGCGACATCATTTTCTGAGGAATTGTAGTTTGAATTGTAGGCCTATCACAGCTTTCTGCCATTGAAAAGTAATGGTCTGACTTTGTGCCATTCTGTATAGAAGTTCCTGGGACTCATAACTTTTATTGCACTGTAGCAAATGGTTTATTTTAATGTAGATGCTGTCTTTTTGCAAATTGTGCGCAATATGCACTTTATCTTTGTTTCCCGTACAGTTTATAAAAGTGAGTGTATCTCAAAAATGAAGTTATGAACACATTCAAAATAAATTTTCTGTGGTTTGAACAGATTTTTTTTTATTTACGAGTTTGAGGGATACAGCTATGACATTTCTGTATTAAGAAAAATTTGTGTAAAAAATTATTTTCAATGTATTTGTGGTTTATTGCACTTTTAGCAATTTATCTACTTACTGTGAAATTATTACATACATTTTATTTGAATGTGGGATATGAAGGTTGCATTGATGTGTAGCAAGCTAAAACTCTCCCAAAAATTGGCAAAACAGTATGTGAAAATGTAAAGATAAGCTCTGGCGGACTTGTTCTATGGTGAATCATAAAGCCTTAAAATGTTTCCTGGCGTTGCCCTAAATTTAATTTAATTCAGTTTTATTTATATTTCATTGTTTGTTTTTGAAGTTATGCTTCAGCCAATAAAGAGCTTTGTTGTTGTGTAATTCACATAGGCAGATTTTGTTGCCAGTTACAAATGTAATTCTAGCCCTAAGCTCCTTAGCTGCTTCTAAGGAGAACCGAAAGCAAATATTTAATAAAATGCTACTAATAATTACTCCATATCATACAACATCTGCTGAATTAACAAACACAAAGTTCTTTCTTGCTTTCTTTTTGTGAAATGTAGACATTTGGGGCTTTTGGTGTCCTCTGTAGTGTAGCGGTTTACATGTTCACCTTATAAGCAAAAGCTCCCTGGTTCAGTTCCAGTCAGGGACACAAGCCCCCCTCATCATGGGAGATTGTGTCAACCTCTGCTAAACTACCAGTGTGGATTAGTCTGCTGTAGTGTCCCCTTGGGGAGGATTAAAGGGAGTAACCAAAGTTACATTATTTGAAGGTTTCCATAGATAGTTGGTGGTGCCGGTGTGCAAAACAAATAATTGAGTCCGTTTTCTTATCAGAGAAGTCAAATAAAATACAGTGAAATGTTCTTAACTTGTTCTGATATTTTTGAATAGGCATTTTAATTATTCCATAAATCCCAATAAAAGTAGGAAAATCTTTTCACCAGATCTCATTCTTCACAGCAGCTCTGCTAAATAAACTAGGCTTAACTGGAAGTACAGACCACACAGATTCAAGCTGCCCCTCTTGTCTCCTTCTAAATTTTTAAAAGTCTATCCACATCTCCCGAATCCCTGGCTAACCACCGGAGCTTTGGCTGGAGTGGAGTGGACATGGGAGACTCAGATGGAAATCGATTTAATGGTTGGAGCTCACAGGGATGGGAAATATGTCAGCCATGATCCAAGCCCAGCTTGGTCTTATTACCACCTAATGCACTTCACTTTGGTATCAGTCCAGTGCTTTAAAGCACTACATGATTGCTTGGCCATTCCTTTGTGGTTTCTCATTAACTCAGGAACGCTGAAGGAATGAAAGGCGAGGGTTTACCAAGCTGCACAACCTCTCTTTGGAGAAGAATTAAATATTTCAAGAGAGGCTAAATTCCTGGTCAAGGCCTAATGCTTGCCTCCTCAGAATGTGTGCGTGTGTGTGTGTGTGTTTATCAAAAATAGCACTGGAAGCTGCATTAATCTCCAAATATTTCTGTCAGTACACTTTTGTTCACTCTCTATTTTTAAGCACTAAAGAGATATAGATGTTTGAGGGGAAAAAAACTCATTAGTTTGTTAATTTATGCAGTGTGGTGCTCCAAAATATAATGAGATCATCTTATCTGTAAGTAGAAGTTATTGTGATCACAATGCCTGTCAACACACAGGCAGACATCAACATGGCGACACAATGTCCCATTTGCAATGTTCCATGGCAGATGACAATGCATGACATGATATGATAATCAACAGTAAAAATGTATTCAGCATTTAATTGGCAGCTCAGGCAAAAATGGAGCACAGTCATAATATATTTGATTGGCTGAAAGGTGGATATGGTTGATAGTAAAAGAACAAAAGTGGCTCTGTAAAGAAACCTTAAGAAATGTAGTTCTCTGGAGACAGCAGTTCCTCTAATGACCACCTGAGGTTGGCTCTAAAAGCCGATTTAGTCAAATATTAAATTGCCCAATTTAACAGCATTAAATATAATGTTTACATCGTGGTACAAGAACAGATTTGGTTCTTCATGAAAACTGTATAGTGTATGATTCTTTTTTTCAACTCTACTGTTTGGGTTCTTGCAAGACTTAAAAGTTAGGGGTATTTTTGCTTTGATTAACAGGTATTTGGCTTTAGCCCGTCTGTGCCTGCTAGGCATCGAATCCACTAATTGGAGTTACTGAACTGGACCTCTCTACTGTGTTTGTGTTGCTGGTGCCTTTTGGAGCTTTTCAATGTAAATGTCTGACAAATAACATGACTTGCTGTGATGGTAAAAGAAATGTGTTTCAGTTTTCATGAGCAAAATTCTCTCATTACTTAGTTATTTAGCATTCATTAGTGCCTGTGTGTCTGTGCTAGTGTTGGCCGATAAATTTGTGCTTCACCATTTGGACCAACTTCTGGCCTCAAAATACCATCACTGTAGCAGCCAAAATAATACCACTGAGGCTTCAAAAGCTGAGTCCTAAAGTAATGGGTTACAACAAGTTGGTTTTGTCTATCTTTTATGTACAGTCTTTGCAAAGAACTCACCAACACTCTCTACTTAAAGCTACAGGCAGAAATCTAACACAGAAAGCCAAAATGCAAAATTTGAAATATAAAAAAAACCTCCTGTAGCTCATCTCCCTCTATTCTAAGCCCTTCCTACCAGACTGCTGGCTGTGGCTCCGAAGTGAATGGGTGAATGTGGTTGTAGTAAAAAGCACTTTAAGCGCTCATTTAAAGTAGAAAAATCTATTTTAAATGAACGCTTAAAGAGAAAAGACTCTATACGGACAAAAGTTTTGGATCACCGAATTGAGTTGTTTCATCCAGTCCCATTGCCACGGGTGTATAAAATCAAGCACCTACCCATTCAGTCTGCCTTCTCTTGTGAAAGAATGGCTCATTGAATTTGCAACTGTAACAGGATGCCACAAGTCAGCAACAAGCCAGTTCAAATTTCTTCCCTCCTAGATATTCCACAATCAGCTGTAAGTGGTATTCTTGCAAAGTGGAAGCATTTAGGAACCACAGCAGCTCAGCCACAAAGTGGAAGACTGCGTGGAGTTAGTATGTAAAATGCTGACTCGGCTGCAGATTTCCAAACATTTTCTGGGATTAAAATCAGTGCAGAAACTGTGCCCTGGGAGGTACATGACATGGGTTTGAATGGCTGAGCAGGTACATGCAAGCTTTACATCACCAAGCACAATACCAAGCATTGGATGGAGCTGTGTAAAGCACACTACCACTGGGCTCTGGAGCAGTGGAAACACGTTCTATGGAGTGACAAATCATGTTTCTCTACGTGGTAGTCTGATTGATGAGTATGGTTTGGTAAACATCGGGAGAACATTACCTGCCTGCTTGTACTGTGCCAACTTTAAAGTTTGGTGGAGGAGGGATAATGTTATGGAGTTGTTTTTTTCTGGGATTCACCTGGCCTACATGTGCCATACATTTCATGCCAGTACAGGGGTCCATAATATGCTGCCCACAGAATTTCCTCACAGGACCCTAAACGGACCAAATTCTATAGGCGCCACATGCTGGGATGAAGTAGGAGGTTAAGTAAAGCCAAAAGTATTTTCCCCTTAAAAAGAGGAAGGGCATGAGGAGGTTAAACCAGGAAATCAGCCATTGAGAGTTTTTCAGCCAAGAGCACCAAAAACTCACATTTAGATTGAGAACCACCTAGCTCACCAAACTGTCATCAGCCAAGTTGCAATGAGGGGAATGTAGGAATTTGGATCACTAATACTGCTGCTGGAAAAAAAAAGGCTGATACATTAAGAACAACTTCAAAATATATTATGAGAAAGCTGGAGTGTAAAATGTAAGAAAAGCTTTATTTGTCCTCAGACATTCAGCCCTTCAACAAACACACATACACATACTGGGTAAGAGACATTTGCATTACAGAGCCCATAAAAGGTTACATCTGCCAGCTTGTGTGTGTGTGTGTGTTTGTGTGTGTCTGCAAGCACCCACTTATTCACGTCTGCCACGTTCATGTATGTGCACCTTGTGTGCACACTGGCATGTGTGACGCTGCCGCACCTTCTCTCTCGACAGGTGACTGTCGGCTGGCCTACCTGAGATGTGAGGAGAAGCATTTGCCAGGACTCTAAACTCCTCTTCATCTAATGAAATGTCAGTGGACTTGAAATAGCCTATCGAGGAGGCTTATGTGAGAATTGTCCTTTCAGCTGGTGAGGTGTTACTGCTGTGCCAAATGTCAGCTCTGTGAAGATGAAGGAGAAGAGGCCTGCTAGGGCCAACTTGGCCTCAAAGCCAACAAAGATCTGAGCCAGAGGTGCAAAGAGCGACTATTTCGCTCTGTTAGAAATGCTACAGTTTTGTGTCTTATTCAATAAAGCAGCTGTTAAAATGTTACATATGATTAAGCCGCTGTCAAAGCAGGGCTGCAGTCATCACCCTATTTACCTTCTAGTAGGAAGTGATTACTCAAATATTAAAATTGCAATTCAAACTCTTATCTTATCTTGCCTCCTTTGTGTGTTTTTAAAACAGGATTTTCAGGGTACTGCAGTTACTGCAGTTTGTACCTCTCTGTGTTTTCCAAGTCATGCTAGCAGCTACATGAAAATGCTTTGTGAATAATGCTTGCATCTAAATACCAACATGCTTACATTCGTAACACTTTCATGCTAATGTTCATTTGGTATAATGTTTAAAATATTTGACCTGCTGGTGACAGGTTTAGGGAAAAGTCAGGAGATCAGCATCTGACTAATTGTAAAGACAAGTGGAATTCCTTTTATGTACCTCAGTAACTTTGCCTGAGATGCATTTATTCATATTATTACCCAGAAAACATTGCTAAAACCACAACGTCATTGTCTGGGTCAAAACTAGTTGTGGTACAGTGGCAAAAACAGAACCGTAGACAGTCAGGTGTTGACGTTGTTTACGTGTAGAAAAGAGGTCAGGCCAGACTGTCTCTTACCAAGTAAGAAATGTAGATCAAATTACTGCAAAGAAGCAATTAAATGCATCTTTCATTGTCCTTTTTAGTGTGTGGTTGTCAACACGGGTCCACACAATGTCTTCTCATCATGCACAGACTACTCTTACGGTAGCCTGAAGCAATTCATGGTTATGGGGACCTAAATTCTGTCTCATTTGTTGCATGGTTAACTTAATGTGGTGGACTGTCCCTTGATGTACAAGAATGCTTTATTTATTTGGCTTTATTTTCATCAATAAAAGAAAATAGAAAACAATTTTTCTGCTTAAATTTTCTCCTGGTCAAAAGTCCAACAATGACACTGAAGCAACATTCAACGACTACCTCCATCCAACGTGGACGGAACGCCTGCAACATTGGTTCAGCTTTCATCGAACGATTTTTCAACCACGAATGGGCACTGACAAAAAACTGCCAGGCAACAGTTATTCAATGTCGAAATGTTTCTAGTTTTCAGTATAAATCCTGGGCTACAGGATACACTGACACACATCTTTACCCTAATGAGTGTTGTTTAGATATTAACACAAAGCTGACTGCAATGTTGGTTGAAAAAAAAAAAAAAAAAAAAAAACAGTCCAAAGAGCACATGTTGTGTTACAGCCTCAGTGATTCTGTAGTAATGAAGGCTACCGTTCTACAAGCCTGACTGCTCATTACTGCCTTTATTAGCTCTTGATAATCGGGTTTTGGCTGCTCGGCTGAGGTTGGCACACACTCAGCTTTAACATCACTCTGGGTCCGTGCATCTTGGCTGCTGACTCTGTTAGCATACTGCCTTTGCAGGTAGTTGGAGAGAGTTGATGGCTATCATTTTTTTCCCTCTCCATATGAACCAAAGTCTGCTGACTGTAGTGCAGAAAAAAACATTTATGATGATTTTCTGTTTCTGACTGTCCACTTAGCAACAACATAACTCTCTGACGAGTAACTTTAGTATAATTACGGAATTTTGCACAGTAATGTGTTACAATATAGCTGCATAAGCCATTACTTTGGAACTCATAACATCCGACACTGTTCATTCCAAAAGCGCTCCCTGATGGCAGCAACCTCCCATCGACATCGCGAAGAACTCCCTATGATCAGAGGGAAGTGGAAAAAGGCAAACCAAAGGGCCCTAGGCACTAACATGTTTTTCAGACTTCAGAGATAATGATCGAAACTGGCATCTTTACCAGAACAAGTCTAATAAATGGAGGTCCCACCCCACAACCCACAGCGCCCAACTGACCAGCCCCTGATGTCCAAGTGCAAGGTAGCACAGGACATCCCCACCCATGTCCCAATGTGCCAGAACTTTTAATAGGGAGTTTTAATTAATCAGTGAGACGTGATGGTTAATTTAACCTTGAGGAACACCGCTAATTGATTAAATGCTAACCTGGTGTGTATCTCTGTTTATCCACGTAATATTTTCAGCCTTTAGATGTTAGCTTTTAAATCAACTTGTGCATTTTGGCCTTACAGTCCTCCTGATATATGATTTCCCTTTGGGTATGTTAAATAGGTAAAGTGAACTCAACCATAACCAGGTCACTGATGACCTGCTGGATGTTGAGGTTAAAGCCTGCAGTTTAATTTAATTCTAATTGCCAAACCTATTAGTACATTTTTCATTCTTCTCTGTTTTCTTATTTTGTTCCAGCAGAGTAGTTACAGTGATGAAAATGATACCCTGTTAAGAAAATATTAAGCTAATTCATCAACTGTATCTAATGATTTGAATGTAATGCCATTAAAAGGCATATAAATTGGAAAATTGGCAATTACCAAAGAGGACCACATGCAGCTTTTCAAAAGAACATAATGTCCCTGTTTCATGCTGTCCCAAGCTCAGGGAAAACAGTTTAGAGGATATATTGAGTTTTTTACAGTTTTTTTTAGAGGGTCACAGTTCCAAAGCTTCTTCCTGTTCTGAACCACCCGCTGGCAAATGCTATCTCTACCTCCCCATGAAACAGACATGCAGGCGTTACTACAAGTAGCTGTTTGTTTTGTAGAACTGTCGCTAAGGTTTGTCAGTGGGTTGAAGACTTGGTCTGCTGACTTTCGGGTTCCGTTTGTCCCTGTGTGTATGAGATGTTAACATATTTGAGACACAGGAAAAAGGGTGAATTCAGAAGACATTTTTTTGTTTTTGTAGCCTCCAGAATCTTAAGAAGACAGAAGCATGTTTTAGACAAGAGCTATAAACACTGCACCCATAAAATACGCATGTACGTCCCCCTTTAACGTTAGCTGAAAGGCTTGAACAAGTTACCCTTGTAAGCCAAAAGCTCAGGCTTCAAACTGCTCTAAACACTTCATTTCAGGAAGGTTTTTTCTATGTTAGCATCTGTATGATATCATGGAGAGGGAAAATCCCTAATATGACAATCTTCAACCCAAAGAAACCCCACCTATCAGCTACTCAAAACTCTTTTTGTGAGGGGTACTCAATCAGACGTAAAGTGGCTTAAAAGGAAACAAGCTAAAACAGCTTGTTTCAGGCTGTGGATGAACTGATGGGCTGCACCACCTCCCAGTAGAGCTAACCAAGGATTATTCTGAATGGTGAATTGAGCAAAGCTACTCTACCGGAGTCCAGGAATGAGGATATAGAGTCCACTTTAACACCTTAAAATCTTATGACATCATCTAGTATGAGCCTAACCCTAACTCTGTGCTATTAGTCGATATAATTTTGTTCTTTCAAAATTGGCTTTGGCAACCTGGGTGCAATAATTAAGCATTTAAACTGGCACATCAAAACTATAATTCCCTTTTTTGTTTCTCCAAGGGTTGGCGCTAAGGTTGGGGTTATCACAAGTTTTGACTTAGACCTCACAGGTCTTTTTTTCTAGTCATGAAAATGTATGATAGTGTGGTTTCTTTAATTAACTGTTAATGGAAGGTGTCTACTGCATATTAATGAGCATTCACCAAAAGATAGGACCAAAGAACACTGAAGCTCTTTTATTGTTTCAAAGGCTGAATCTTGGAGTGAAACTGGATTATCTTAAATTGCTTATAATTATAGAAGTTTGCATCTGAGGGTGTAAAACTGTGTGGAATATGAGCTCAAGTCCTAATATTATCTGTTTAAAATGTTGTTTGCTATTTTTATTGTGAAAGGTCTATTTAATTTAATTCTGTCTTATTTATATAGTGCCAATTCCCAAGAAAAATGTCAATGACTGTTTTGGAGGTGTGACTGAGCTTCTTTGCAGGTACATCCAGTTTATCATGATGACATGATACATTGTTACTTAACTGATTGAAATAGACTTGGAAGCTACAGCTAGCTTTTATTGTTATCTATGGAAATAGTTCTAAATGGAACCTTTATTTAAAGCAATGCAGACTGCCATCTACTGGAAGAACAAAAGAGCTGCAAATAAGTTCTATCTGAATATACACAATATGGACAGAAAGCACTGAGCCACACCTCTTAATCATTGAATTCAGGTGTTTCATTTAGTCCCATTGCCACAGGTGTGTAAAATCAACCCCCAGAAACACAGCCACCGATGCTCTGCTGACTCAAACCTCCTCTGGCATTAACATCAGCACAAAAATTTTGCACCAGGTGCTTTGTGGCAAGGCTAAGTAGCTACTTGCAAGCCTTACATCACCAAGTGTGTTGTCAAGCATCGGACAAAGTTCCTTACTACTATTAATTTTAAAGCTTAACAAGACATTATGGAAAATTCTATGTTTCCAACAGTTTGGGGAAGGCCCTTTTCTATTCCAGCATGACTGTGCCCCAGTGCACAAAGTAACATCCGTAAAGACATGGCTAGATGAGTTTGGTATGGAAGAAGTTGACTGGCCCACTCATAGCCCAGACCTCAACCCCATCCAGCACCTTTGAGATGAACTAGAATGGAGATTGTGAATCAAACCCTCACCCAACACCAGTGTATGACCTCGCCAATGTTCTTCTGCATGAATGGGTAAAAATTCCCACAGACACATTCCAGAATCAGGTAGCAAGCCTTCCCAGAAGAGTGGAAGCTGTTATATCAGCAAAGTCTGCTCCAGTAAAGTGGATGCATGCTGACAAAAGGTTTGGCCTCCCACTTTAAAGGTTCACTGGTTCATTCCTTCTACTACAGCCTACAAGCATATGTGTTTTGCTGCTTGAAGGGTTGATATTATTAAGAGTAACCAAAAATCAATAAGGTCATAATGTCTAAGAGGTTTGTACTGAAGAAGCAGGGTTGGGTTTTATCTTCAGGGGAGCCCAAGTCTGAGTCAGTGCTGTCTATCAATACCTGTTTTATTTGTTCTGATGATTTACCTTTCATTCATTTTTTCCATCTCAGCTTTGCAGGGTATAGAGTGAACGAAACAGAAAAATGCACTTATGGGTCCTCTATTTAATTGGGTAGATATAATTTGTGGGTGTAATGTGGTGTATCCGCTGCATTGATAACCAAATCTAGGTTTATCATTTATAGTGTTTTGTCGATCATTATTGACCGCTGCTGGCTTTCTTCAACTCCGTCACCCTCACAACACACAAAGTCACTTCTAAATGGTAACAATAGAAGGTGTTAGCATATATGATGTTTACCTTGATCACAGTCTAGCACATATGTCAAAATCAGCCCTTTGCAAATTTTATTCTGGCAGTCTTATCAACCATAGGTAAATGCAAGTTCTAGCTGTGGGCTGTGCTCCCATACACATAACACCAAACTGAGCAGACAGGTGCACCTCCAAAGTTCTTGGAAGTTCTAGATAAGGTACACTAAAGTGTCTAAAGTGGAAAAAGCCATGTAGCAACATATGTTTCTTTGAGCCAATTCTATGAAGTTGTAGAAGAGTAAAGGTAAGATTAATTTTTAGCTTGTAAGTCCACTCACAGTTCAGAAAGAATTGCTACTTCTCTTAAAGTATTGGTCCGATTTTAGTGAAACTTGCACACTCAAAATATGCTTAACCTAAAATGTCCTCAAGGAAAAAGGTCACACTTGTCATTTTATGGGCACTTATCAATTTTCACAAGAATCACTACTTCTGAGAGTATTGGTCCTGGCAGGCAATAATAGGGCAATAACCTGGTTCGCCAACATGATCAACATAACTTCCCATTTTTACAAGTGGAAAACTTGAAGGTCAGTTTGTCATGTTCTATTGTTGTTCTTCCTATTTTTATTATTCCTATCATGTTGACAGAGTTTCAATGATTTTCCTTCTTTTCTTCTCCTCTTTTAGCTTGTAGACCTACAGCTAATAGCACTGTGATTGCTTTAAATATTGTTTTGCCACATATGTTGCATACCAATTTTATCCTCTTAGATGGTAATGATCATGATCAGACTGATCATGATCATGGAGGGAGTGGTCTTATTGGCTGACATTCACATTAGAAATGCATGGTTGGGGCCTTCCTATCGCCATTATGCTAACATCAGTAATATGATATGCATGGAGAGGGCCGGATAAAAGTAAAAGAGAGCCCGACTAGCCATTTGTCATTTTACGTGAAAGAGCCCACAGCCTACGTTCTTCTTTTTCAAGCTAGAAGTTGTAAATAAACTCTCTGATGTCACATACTGTGCATTTATGGAGGTTTGATAGTGCTACCTTAACAAGTGTACACCTGTGTAACAAAAAGTGGACCAGTCAATTTATCTTTTAAACATTTTGTTCTAGTCAGTTTAGCCAACCAAGGATTGGACCACCAAGGCAGTGATGCAGACGCTGTACTGGTCTGTCGCTATGAAGAGGGAGCTGAGCTCTAAGGCAAAGCTTTCGATTTACGGGTCTATCTATGTTCTTACCCTCATCTATGGTCATGAACTTTGGGCAATGACCAAAAGAATGAGATCGCGAATACAAGAGGCCCAGATGAGCTTTTTACGTAGGGTTGCTGGACTCATCTTTAGAAAAAGGGTGAGAACTCAGTTATCCAGGAGAGGCTCAGAGTAGAGCCACTGCTGCTCCACATCGAAAGTAGCCAGTGGAGGTGGTTCGGGCATCTGATCAGGATGCCTCGGTTATGCCTCTCACTTGAGGTGTTTTGGACTCATGCCTCTGGGAGGAGACCCCAAGGAAGATCCAGGACACACTGAAGAGACTATGTCTCCCAGTTGGCCTTGGTGTCCCCCTCAAGAGCTGGAGGAGGTGGCTGGGGAGAGGAAAGTCTGGGATTCTCTGCTCGAACTGCTACCTCTGCGACCCGGACCCCCGAAAAAGCGATAGATGACATTTTGCTCTATTTTACTTGAGTGCCTGGTTTACTGGTGAAGTGGTGTTAGCACATTCCTTTGTATCATTTCTGAGATAGAAAGTGCACCTTTTATCATAGATATTTGGAATCACTTTCTTTCTACTCACTTTTCCTCTCAGTTAAAGCTGCACATCAGTGTGAAATCACAGCATCCGGGAAAAAAACAAACACCTCTCTGCTATTTTGGGCCCTGTAGTACATTAAAGTATATAAACCCAGTCTGAATTTCCTTTGCAAATAATGTTAAGTTTCCTCAAATTTGATTTCCACCGGTTTTATGCTTTAATAAGAGAAAACACCTAAAGCATTCATCAAACACAGTGAAAATGCAGGCCTGCTTACGTATAATACATAAGGATATGACTAAAATTCTGCAAATGTTGCAGCTCCTACATCCTACATCCTCCACTAGTGTGCTTTGCCCTGAACTGATTGAATCTGACTCGACGTTTGAAATGGGTCTATGGCATTTTAATATACATCTAAAGTGGGTCAAACTTTTACTTGAATTTGAACAACTCTAGAATTTTAAGAGTTATTATTGGTATACATTATCTAGCGGCATACTGTAATTGATCGTTAGCAGGAGGAAAAGGAGGGTAATGGGAGAAAACAGGGAGGTGGCTGAATGAAAGGAAGAAAAACAGATAGAAATAGATGTAAAAAGAGACAGGAAACGGCTTCAAACTGACAGCAGCTTCAGTTTCTATTTCTGACACACCTGCCTTTTATCTGAATCCTTCTGAAGTCTCTCTCTGTAGTGACACACGCATGTTTAGCTCATGCACATAAAGTTTCTGTACAGGGAAAGCCATATCACAGGCAACAAATGAAAATAGATGAATAAAACTCCACGCACACATACATACCAGCTTCCTATTTATATGCACACACGGTCTTTTACTTCGCACTGCCACCCACCGACTTAATTGTTAGTGGCAGAGATATTCGGGGAGGCAATAATGGCAGATATGATTGCAACGACCTGGTCAGTCAGTGTAGATCAATAGCTTGTTAGCTGTGGACAATTACAGCCTTCAGTCACAGTTACTGTTGGTGATCATACACAAGCTGAAACTGGATTAGCTTCCCTAGAGATAAAAAAAGATTCTGGTGCAGTTGTATTTACATTCAGAATGGAAGTGTGAAAAACATAATAAGAACGACTCAAATTAAAAAAAATATTTTCGTTATGAAATCAGGATTTCTTGAGGTTATTCCGATGAGGCTATTTTACTCTTCTATTGTGTCTGAAAAACAACAATAGGGACAGTTTCTTTAGATGGCATTGACCAAATTAGACATTTTTTCTTTGTATTATGTGCTGCCCAGCAGTAATTTCTTGAGATCGGTTCTATAACTTGTCCCAGCAATCGCCTGGATGTGAAAAAATGGTTGGTTGATCGAACATCTATACCCGATGTTGTGTCATAATTGAAAAATAGGTCTAAAGTGAAAGTTGTGGTCATCCAAGAGGTTGCTTAGAATTGGGGAGATTGTTTGGGTTCTCTCTAAAATTTCTAATATTGTAAGATCATTACTTATAAAAGAAAGTACCTTGTTAGAACTGTTTTTGTGAACTGGTGCCATATACTGTAAATGTGACTGAGGAGTGGTAGCAAATGTTTCTTAAACAGTAGGAAATGCTGCATTAGTAGGGGGCTATTTTTAATCCAATTTGGTGGTCTGATGAGTAATAATGGCAGCAGCGCAGTGATTGTTGAAGTCAAAATAAAAGTACTGTTTGTGTTTTAATCATTTTTGGCCATATGCTTTCATAAGCTTCCTCAGAAAGTTTTCGTTAAACTCAGTTCTCCTGGGCTCAAAGACTTGAATCTGTCTTAAATGTATCTTTTAATTTCTTGAAGGCCTGTTGTATTTTTAGAATGCACCTCAGATCCAAATTTAATTGAGTTCCTTGAATCATCCTGGCTCCCAAAGTCTAAACGTGCGTGGCTTCAGAGCCACTCAAAGCATACAAAGCCTTCCATGCCAGCCCTCTTTGTCCTCGATTCCCTGGTGAGCACAGATGCAAACACTGACACATACACCCATGCTCATCTTTGCACAGTACACGAGGATCACCCAGATCTCACACAGTGATCACACTCTGAATCCAAAAGGAAAGTGACACAATAGGGACACAAAAGCATCTCATCTTCAGCTAAGGCGAACTGCTTCTTATCGGTTGAGGTGAAGCTCAACACTTGCTCTGCTCGGGGGAAATGTGGGTTGCTTTTTTTTCCCGCAAGTGGACCAGTCACCCACTTTATATGAAGATTAGGCTCGCTACTGACTTCACAAGACTGGAAGTGACAGGGGGAAAACAAACATGGACACTAAGATAACAACCCTGTTAAGCTGTAGTATCTTGGATTCTTTAGTTTCCCTTTGAACAGAACAGCTACTTTTTACCCATTCTGAAGTAAAATGACTCAAAGATCTTCCAATCAAAAAATAAAAATCTTTTATTTATTTCTTTTGGTTGCACTGATGTCTTTTCTTGGCAAAGTGAATTAATAGCCAGACAAAATCTGTAGGGGAACAAAAAAGCTTAATTAGACAGAAAGCAGTAATAGAGATTTAACATCCATTTGTACTTTCTCATACAATGTTTATCTAATGCTTAGTTGATGAATAATAACTTAATTTATTCAATTAATTAAATTAGGACTTAATTAGGAAAAAGAAATATACACACTTTTTGTTTCATTGAATGTGGAGTATTTTCTAGAAACAATGATAGTCTCATCATGTGATAAGATAATAAATTATACTCGACATGGGTTTATATGTCATTTCAAGTATCCATGATACAGTTGTTTAAACACAGAGAAGGGGTTTGAAAGATTTTAAGTTTTAACAGTAGCACCTATAACCTTTTAATTTTTCATACATCTGTGTGAAAAATTCTTTGCAAAACTCTATGTAGTCAGTTTGAAATGTAAGAGCACCCCATGATCTGGTAGTTTGTAGAACCCGTTTTTTGCAGCAATAACTTAAAGTACTCATTTTCTGTATGACTTGATGTCTCACATCATTGTGGAGGAATTCTGGCTCACTAATTACAATGTTGCTTCATTGTTTTGAGGTTTGTGGGCATTCGTTTAGGTCTCTTTAGGTTCCATGATGGCATTTTAATTGAGCTCAGATGTAGACTTTGACTGGGCCATTGTAACACCTTGATTCTTCTCCTTTTAAACCATTCTCTTGCTTTTGCTCTCTTGCATTCTCTTGCTTGCAATTTTTGCTCTGATCTAATTTCAGCCAAGCTTTAGCTGTCAGGCAAATGGCCTCACATTTGACTCTAGTTTAAAGAGGAGTTCGTGGTTTACTGCAAGCTGCCTTGCTCCTGTGTCCGCAGAACAAGCCCATATCATCACCCCTCCACCACCGTGCTTGACAGTTGGTGTGAGGTGCTGATATGCTCTGTTTGTTTTTTGTCAAATGTGGCACTGTCTACTCCTTCTCCACTTTGGTGTCATTTGTCCAAAGGGCATTGTTCCAGAAGTCTTTTGGTTTGTTCAGATGTAAGTTTGCAAACCTAAGCCATGACTGTACTTGTAGTCATTGAGCTACTTCTCAATTCACATACTGCTGTATTTGCACTATGAGTACCAGGATGATCTAGTCATAATGGTGAAAAGTGTGGAACGCTTAACACTTCTCCTCATCGATCTCCATTGTGGGTACATAGCAGAACCAGAAGGACCACAAATCCATATTCAACCAGTAGAAGCAGGATATATCTACATTGTCTACGCCATCTACATCATCTGTGATGGTGCCAATGCTAGCTAGCTAACAGTGGCAGATTTTCTTAGGCTTTAGTTTGGTAAAATCAGATGTTACATGTGACATTGCATTGGTTCATGTTAATGTGTGTTAAACTGACCACTCAAAATACTAAATGCCTCCACAGTGAAACTACAGAGTAAACACGGTAGGCAGACATTGCAAAGGTAATTTCCAGTAATCACAAACTCAGTGTTCAATTTGAGAGAACAGCTTCCTGTTAAAATTCACATACAGCACAAGCAGGCACACAGTGTACATAGTGTAATACATGGATGTGGACTAAACTAATAGAAGTATCCAAACTGAGAGACACTACTGAATCTGTATTGTAAACTCTGAGGAATTAACAATGTTTTTCAGTGTACATGCTGGCATTTATGCACCAGAGTATGTTATTGAAAGGGATTAAAACATAGACTGGTTTTGAAAAAAGATGAATGTTGCCACCCTGTTGTCAACCACCTGTTTGTGGACTACAGTTCTGACGCCCTGAATTTGCCATATTGGTTATTTGAAAATTGATGAACACTAAAAAAGGGGTGGATCAGATCTGAAAACTGAGGACACTACATACTCACGGGATAAAGCACTTGTGGCCTCCATAAGCAGCCACGCCTAATTGGGAATTAGGCAGCTGGTGAACTTCATTTTGCTTGTACCATGCCTGGGGTGTGTCCACATCCTACAAGTGGCAATTAAGCCATGTAACAATTTTTATATTTTAAACTACATCAAAAACAATCTAATCCTAAAACCCCAATTGAGCAACTAAAAACTCCCAAGAAACTCCCCCGCACCATTTCATCTTTGGTCCCTCTTGGCACCTAGCGTTCAAACCCCTGGGAGCATATTTGCCTGAACACCCTAAAGAAAATCATGTGAGTGAGTGTTACACCTATGAATCACTGACACTAACATTAGTACTCCTACCTACAAAATATTGCACAAACACAAAGCCATCAGTTATGTTCCTGTGGCTAAAACCATCTTTTTATCCTACAGGATCTGTCCACTACAAGTGCCAGAGGGACAGAAGCAAAATGTTCAGTATATAGCAAACAAATATCTAATAGGTCTCTTGTGCAAGTTCATGCTTCATAATGTGCAATGTTTTTCTTAGCTAAAGTGCCAATGTGTTACGTATTACCTAAAACAGAACACAATTTGTTCTGAAACAATAATGAAAAAAACTTTGTTCTTTTTTTATATAAATGCTTCTGTGATTTACTAAATGTGAAACAAGAGTTAAAACTAGTGACAGAGAGTAAAACTCATCGAGAGAGTATTTACTGAGGTCTAAAATGAAGTCAAATTTAGGCCAAGTCTTCACTGATAGATTCATATACACTTACTGCGCATTTCATCAGGTATGTCTGTTCAACAGCTTATTAAATAGCTAAAAAGCCAAACACAGCAATGCAATACAATCATGCATGTAAATATGGTCAAGATGACGTGCCAAGTCAAAACTGGGCATCAGATTGAGGAAGAAAGGTGATTTAAGTGACTTTGAATATGGTATGGTTGTTGGTTGTTGGACCTTCGGATCTATTGGGATTTTCCTACACAACCATCTCTAGGTTTTACAGAGAATGGTGTGAAAAAGAAAATATCCAGTGAGCGGCAGTTCTCTGGATAAAAATGTCTTGCCGATGCCAGAGGTCAGAGTAAAATGGCCAGACTGCTTCATGCTGATAGAAAGGCAACAAATGACCACTCATTGCAACCAAGGTATGCAGAAGAGCATCTCTGAATGCACGACATGCCAAATCTTGAAGCAGATGGGCTACAGCAGCAGAAGACCACACCTGGTGCCGTGCCCATCAGCTAAGAACAGGAAACCAAGGGTATATGTCACAAAATCAGACAATAGAAAATTGGAAAAACATTGCCTGATCAGTCTCAATTTCTGCTGTAATGTTCAAATGGTAGGGTCAGAATTGAACATTTACAGCATGAAAGTGTAGATCCACCCTGCCCTTGTATCATCATTTCAGGGTGGTTGTGGTGTAATGGTGTGGGGGATCTTTTCTTGGCACACTTTGGCCCCCTTTAGTACACCACAGCCTACCTGAGTATTGTTGATGACCATATCCATCACTTTATGGTCCAACGCAGTGGTAGTGAGGAAATTTGGTAATTTGGTTTGTTGGTGATGTAGATGAGCAGACTGTGATCACTCTTCAGTATAACTGATAGTAGGTGATCAGATTAGATTAGATTAGATTAGATTAGCTTATTTTAGCATAAAAACAGGAAATAGGTAGAAAGACCTAGCCTGGCTCGGACTAAAGGCTTGAAAAAGACAGTTTCCCTGCATTACCAGTCTATATACTAAGCTAATCTAACCATCTCCTAGCTCTAACAACAGACTTGCTGATCTAATATTTGCATGAATCTCCCCATTAACTCTGAATGAGAACACATTTAGGTATATTTCTCAAAACTTTTTTTTTAAACACGCTTGATTTGGAAGGCCATCCCCCAGCCTCTTCCACTTGATTTTAGCCTAAAGAGATGCTTTGTCTGCACCAAAGAAGCTAGCTTCACTGCAACACACAAACTCCCGAGTTCTAAATTAATGGCCAATTAAAGCTGAAATCTCAGATTTGTTTAAAACAACAGTGGCTCCACAGCCGGCAGCTTATAAACAAGCAGAAGTACAGACAAGAAGTTTAAAAAGAGGCAAATAGAAAAACACAGTTTGTGTGTGTGGAAAGAGGAGGACTTTGATTTAGTCAAAATCCAGGTGTATCTTGGAAATGAGCCTCACGGTGCTGACTTCAGTGGCTGCTGTCTATGTAAATGTACTTGTTATAGTGAGTGTGTGTTTTTCTCACAGATTCACTGCAGCAGTTCTCAACAGAACCCACTCTCTTTTACAATGACTTAAATGTCCCAGATCTGTCTTTGAGTCAGTGTCATCTCCGAGTGTGTTTCCAGACACACACGCCCACGTGTTTCCACTGCCTCGCATAATCCAGCTCAGACATTAACATTTCATGGACGACACTGAGGTTTGTCAACTGGATCTCATCAAAATTTCATCCCTAATTACAGAGGCAGAGCTGGAGGGTGATTCCCCCAAACCTCCACCCCCTCCTCCCGCGAGGTGAACAACCAAATCAAGCTTTCTGCCAGTGAGGGGGGAAAAAAAACCCTATCAGGTTATTTCGTTATTTTAAACATTCCAAGAAAGACAAATAAACTCTAAGCTTTATTCATTCATTTTCTTTCGCTTGTCCAGTTCAGCCAGATGCTGGGGCCTATCCCACCTGTCATGGTGCGAAAGGTGGGGTACACCCCGGACAGGTTGCCAGTCTGTTGCAGAGCCAACACAGAGAGACAAACAACCTATCATATTCACATTCACACCAACAGTAACCAATCCCTTTGCATGTCTTTGGATTGTGGGAGGAAGCGGAAGCACCCAGAGAGAACCCACGCAAGCACAGGGAGAACATGTACACTCCACACAGAGGGGCCCAAGCTGGCCAGCCACTGGATTCGAACCTGGACCAGCTTTCGGTGAGGCAACAGTGTTAACCACCACACCACCATGCTGCCACTCTAAGCTATTACAAGCCTTAATGTTACCTAAAAGCTAGTTGATTCAAGTGGCAAAAATGTAAGATTTCCCCTTAAAGTAAGGACTAAATCTTTGCAAAGACAAGTCATTCACAAAGTATATTAGCCCTTACAGTCATAAAAAAAACTAAGTACACCCCATGGGTGGCACAGTTGCCTCACAGCAAGAAGGTTCCTGATTCAAGCTCTGGCTGGGCCCTTTCTGTGTGGAGTTTGTATGCACTCCCTATGTCTACATGGCTTCCTCCCACAGTCCAAAGACATGTATGTTAGGTTGACTGGTGACTTTATTTACCTTATGTCCATGGCCAATTTAAAGTACCTGAAATGCATATATTTTATAGAACAAAGTACTGTAAGGTTAAAATGCAACTTGTAGTCTAAAGTGTTTTAGTGGTCAGCAAGACTAGAAATGTACTGTATAAATTGCAAATATGTTACATTACATTATATAGGTGATTCACAGAATTTTTCGGCAGGCCCCAAAAGCCAAAAAATGTTTGCACTCCACACCACACAATAATGCATGTCCCACATCCCAGAATTTTATCAGTCGCTTACAGTAAAAAAAGGATCTACGTTGAATTTTGCTTAAATTAAGCTGCATATTCTCAGTACAATACCATCAGCAAACATGTGCTTGTTTCTTTTTCATATAAAAATATTTATTCACCTAAGTTCCTTTTAATATTTTTCATCTGGTTGTCCACATTCCACCAGTGGTGCCTGTGCCACAGACTGAGAACCATTGCATTACAAGATACAGTAGCTTGTAAAAATACCTTTAGCAATAAGTTGAGGTCATCATTTTGTGTATGATTTTGTCAGTCTCTCACATCATTGTGGAGGAATTCTGACCCACTTTTCTTTACAGTGTTGCTTCAGTTCATCAAGGTTTGTGGGCATTATTTTATGCACAGCTCTCTTAAAGTTCCACCACAGCATTTCAATCAGGTTGAGGTCTGGACTTTGACTGGGCTTTTGCAACACCTTGGTTTTTTCTTTTTAAGCTATTCTGTATATTTGCTGCTGTGCTTGGGATCATCTCCTTTTTACATGATCTAATTTCAGCCAAGCTTTAGCTGTCTGACAGATGGCCTAAGATTTCACTCTAGTTTAAAGAGGAGTTTGTGGTTGACGGCAAGCCGATCAGCTGATCAGCTCTGTGTCTGCACAGAGCCCTTTGTCAAGCCCAGATCATCACCCCTCCACCACCTAGCTTAACAGATGGTATGAGGTATTTGTGCTCATAGGGTGTTTGGTTTTCACCAAAAGTGGGGCTGTGCATTATGTCCAAACATCTCTCATCTGTCCAAAGGACATTATTTCAGAAGTCTTGGGGTTTGTTTAGATGCAACTGTGCAAACCTGCTGCCATGTTTTTAGAGAGAAGAGGCTTTCTTTTAGCAACCCTTCCAAATAAGCCAATTCTGCTCAGCCTTTTTCTAATTGTACTATCATGAACTGAATGTTTAACATGCTAACTGAGGCCTATGGAGTCTGAGATGAAACTTGTTTTTTTTATTTTTTGGTAGTTTCCCCTGAGCATTGTACAGTCCAACTTTGAGGTGATTTTGCTGGGACGGCCGCTCCTGGGAAAATTGGCAAGTTTTCCACTTGTGAAGAATCTTACTCACTGTGGATTGATGAACATCAAATAGCCCTGTAACCCTTCCCAGATTGTTGGGCAGAAACAACTGTTTCTCTAAGATCATTGGTGATGCCTTTCCTTCTTTGGCATTGTGTTAACGCACACCTGAATGTTCCAGACGGCAAATTTCCAAAATTTCTATGTTTATAGTAATAGCCACACTGGCTGATCAGTTAATTTATTGTATTTTATTAGCAGAACCTGGCTTCATACTTCATCTTCCACAGGACTTAGTGTCCTGTGAAAACTTCCTTTTTGACATGATTTTCCTTACTTATGTAGTACTGCTGCACCAATATCTGACTGGAGACACATTGGCCATTTCTTCACTCAATAATCATTATCATCGCAGTGAGAAAACACCCACATCCAGACCTAGATTTGCACACCATCACCCCCCAGTGTTGACTTGATGGCTATGGCCTTGAATTGTGCTTTAGTGGGACTTTTTTATGCAGCCTCTGAATACTTCTTGTCTGACTGTTCGTACAAAACGTCTTTCATCCTCATATAGGCCAAACTGATAAGAGAATACAAGCTATTTTAGATGGAAATTACCTCTATATAGGAAACTTGTCAGAAATACTTGAATTTCATTTCAACATTTAAGTGAAGTGGAGGTGGAAAATGTAACATTGAGCTGCAGGAAGCAAAACAAAATTAGAGTAGAGCAGTTCCCAAATGGCTTTCACATATCAGATTATATTGCTGATTGTAAATGCGAAATCCGAATCAAGGGAAAAGAAACACAGTAAGAATGGTACCAGCACAGAGGTAAATTGGAATGTGAGAAATAAAAATAAGGCCACAGCAAAAGCAAAAGAAGGAATGTCTACCCTCACATTCAGAATAATACCTCTATATAGTAGAAGCAGTCAGTCTGTTGACATATATTCCTCTTGATGACACTGTGCAAATCCAAGTGAAAATTGTCTCTTTGGTAACCACACCCCCGGCTCTTCAGTCAGATCCCCACAAAGACAGACTGCACTGATTTCTCCAAATGACTCCTAAAATGCAGCAGTAACAGTAGTTGGGATTTGTGTGATGACTGCACGCTCATCGCAGAAAAGTTTTCCAGCCAGCAGCCCACCAGTGAGAACACTCCGGGGAACAAACCAGTAACCATTTGATTAGAGGCCTCACTGAAGAGGAATGTTCTCCTCCAAGAAGCTCGGGGCTTTGATTGCACCATAGCAGAGAGAACGTGGGTGCAATCAGGGGAGGTTTTGGATTCGAGTTCCCACCACCAGCCTCTCTCTCACACTCAAACACACAGCACTTAGTTCAAATTCAGACTGGGCATGACGGCCACCTACATGTAACTCATCCTTTGTCATTGGTGTTTGTCTGTTTTTGCTTTACAATTTAGCAGACTTTGAAGTGTTAATTTCAGCCATTCAATGAAATCGGAATATTTTTGACAAAGACAAAAAAGCCTTTTGATAATCCAAAAAGATTCATAGAAGTGAAGTTCAACAACATATTCTTTTGTTTAAGGCTTTCACAATAGCAAATTTCCACTGCTCAAATAAATAAAATGCACCTTCAGCTGCTCCCTTGTATTCTCCCCAAGGGGTCACCACAGCTGAATGATCCGCATTGGTAATTTGGCATAAGTTTTATGACAGATACCCTTCCTGATGCAACCCTTCATGGTGAGACGGGCTTGTGTCCCCATCTGGAAACGAACCAGGGACCTTTCACTTGTAAGGCAAATATGTAAACCACTGCTCGAATACTGGCATCAAAAGTGAATCAAAATTCATCTTTACATTTTTACCATTGTTTGTTTCTCTTTTTGGAAATGCGCTACACTGAAATGCTAGCCAGCTTTTGGGATTCTGTACCAGTATATAAAGGAGCATCTTGAAACATTTATATAAATGCAAAAGAAATCACATTTGGATAAGCTGCCCCCTAGTGGCTAATAGCAAAAGTTCATATGAAATGTCTGAAGTCACTATACCTTCACTAACCAATTCATTAGGTATACCTATTCAATTGCTCATTAATGCACATATCTAATGAGCCAAAACCTCACTGATACCAGAGGTCAGAGGAGAATGGCCAGAGTGCTTCCAGAAAATAACAGTAACTCAAATAACCCCCTGTTGCAAATAAGGTTTGCAGAGAAGCATCTCTAAATGCATAAGACTTTGAACCAGGTGGGCTACAACAGCAGAAGACCACAGCCTTTGCCACTCCTGTCAGCTGAGAAGAACAAACTGTGGAATAGAAGATCAGAAAAATATTTTCTGGTCTAATGAGTCTTGAGTTCTGCTGTGACATTCTAATGGTAGGGTCGGAATTTGGTGTAAACAACATAAAAGTATGGATCCATCCTGCCTTGTATCAGCAGTTCAAGCTGCTGGTGGTGATGCACAGGTGTGGGGGATATTCTTTGGTCAACTCTGTGCAAATTGAGCATCATGTAAACACTGCAGCCTATCTGAGTATTGTTGCTGACCACATCCAGCCACTTATGACCACATGATGGCTTCTCCTAGCAGGATGCCGTGCCACGTCACAAAGCTGAAATCATCATAAGCTGGTTTCTTAAATATGACAATGAGTTCACTGTACTCAAACAACCCCCAGGGTCACAATCTGACTCCTAAAGAGCACCTTTGGAATGTGGTAGAATACCAGATTCTCATTATTGATGTGCAGCTAACAAATCTGCAGCAACTGTGTGATGGTGTCATGTAAATATGGAGCACAATCTATTAGGAATGTTCCCAGCATCTTGTTGAATCTGTGCCATGAAGATTTAAGGCAGCTCTGAGGGCAAAAGGGGGTCCAGTGCAGTACTAACAAGGTGCATCCAATGAACTGGAGACACATGTCCAAAAATTACTTGCTGCTAACAAGATAAATGAATACGGTGAAGTCATCATCCTGATCAAGAAACCAGTTTGAAATGACTTGAGCCATGTGACATGGACCACCCATCAAAAGATGGGTACACCTTCAATCCAGCCATCCATTTTCTCCCACTTACTCAATTCAGGGTCGCTGGAGCCTATCCCAGCTGTCATGGGGTAAAAGGCGGAGTACACCGAGAACAAGTCACCAGTCCATCGCAGGGCCAGTGCAGAGAGAAAGGCAGCTATTCAAACCTACGGTTAATTTATAATCACCAGCTGACCTAACTCCTTTGCATGACTGTGGGAGGAGGCCAGAATACCTGGAAAGAACATGCAAACTCCACACAGAAAGGCCCAAGCTGGCTGGTTGGTGGATTTCAATCAAGACTAAGTTGCTTGCCACCACACCACAGTGCTGCCCATGTGGGTACACTTTGGTCATAAAGGGATGGACATGGTCGGCAACAAGACTCAGATAGGCTGTGGCTTTTAAATGATGCTCAGTTGGTACCAAGGGAAGCTATCAGACCATTCTTTTCCGATATCAGTGAGGCAATTTTACCCAGAGAACTGCAACTTGTTGGATATTTTCTCTTTTTTGGACTATTCTCTGTAAAACCTGGGGATGGTTGTGTGGAGAATATCCCAGCAGATCAGCAGGTCTAGAACCAACAACCACACCACATTCAAAGTCACTTAAATCACCTTAAATTGCCATTTTGATGCTCAGTTTGTACTTCAGCAGATCATCCTGATCATGCCCGTTTGCCTAAATGCATCTGCTTTCTGTCATGAGATTGACTGATTAGATATCTGCATTAATGATCGGCTGAACAAATAAAGTAGTCAAAGAGTGTAAATAACATTATTAACAACCTTAGTTTATTAATGTAAATTATGTAAATAGTGAAAACTCTGACACCTATAATTTTTCCAGAAAATAGAAAATATTACAGATGACATTAAGATTAATTCCAGTGGAGAACCCAGAGTGTCCAAACACACAAAATATGCCCAAGGGTATTTGAAGAAAACATGTCTGAAAAAGGATTTTGGAGTTGAATGTATGATTCAGCATGAGAAAGCTTCAGTGAGTAACAATAAAAAGCATGCGTAAAGAGTTAAAGAGGAGGAGGGAGGGGGGCCATCTTCCCACCCTCACAGCAGCAGCGTCGTCACTAGTTTCAGCACCATGGACAGCCCAGGCTCAAAGCCAGTACCAATCAGCACCCTGGACAGCGCCACCGACGCTTATCGCCACTGAAGTTTCTCAGCCATCAAACAAGCTCCCAACTCCTCATCAGCTGCCAGCTGATCTTACCTCCGATATCTGGCCGCAGGGTCTTGTCGTACTCCTTCAGCAAATTGTTCAGAATGAGCGTGGCGTCCTCCTGGTGCGACCTGGGGACCAGCATCTGATTGACAGTGGTGTCCTGGTGATCGTCGTCGTCGCCATATTCCAGTAGATCAGAACTGTGTGTGGGGGGGGGGGGGTGAGAAAGGGGAGGATGAGGGGTCTTAATCGTGTTTAAACTAACACAATTGGCGTGAAAACTTTGTCGCAGCAGCAAAACATGGCAAGCAGCGATGCATGCTGGCTCATGTCTGACTTGGAGCCCGCTGGAAATGACTGTCAGAACCCAGACTGTGGATTTGGGCGCATCAGTAAATGGTTGCTGTCACCCCCCCGCCCCACCGTAGGAGTGCGTGTTTGTGTGGGGGAAACCCTTAGAAAAAAATACAGGCATTACCACACAGGCTCATTCACATATCTGTGTCATTTCAGTCATATGTATCTAACTTTTGAAGCTTTAAAGCGTCTCTCAGCTGTTGATCATAGAAATAAAAGGTGCAAATGAGACTCACCGAGCACCTTGAGCAAGCAGAAGTGTGAAGAGGATGACCACAAACTTGATTATTGTCATTTTCCCATGCGCGGATCACCTCTGATCACGGGAACTGGTGGAGGCTGCGCCGCTGCCGCTGCTGCGATCAAGTGCCAGTACAGTAAGGTGTGTAACCATCAATCCGAGCTCTGAACTTCCTCATCCGCCCACGCACTTTTTTCTCCTGCGCGTCATGTGCACCAACAACCACCACAACCACAGCACGGGTAACGAGTTCTCTCCCCCCGCCCCGCAACCACCTTCCTCGGTCCTCCTCGCTCCTTCGCGGGAGGGCTTCCTCCGGGAAGGCACCCGACGATCAATCAGTGTGATCAGTCCGGCAGGAGCAGCGGCAGCAGGAGAGGCAGCAGAAGGAGGAGGAGGAGGAGGAGGAAGAGGAGGAAGAGGAGGCTGGGGCGGGGGGGTGAGGGGTGGTGGGAGTCGAATCGACGAGATCCAGCGGCGGCGCCTCCCTCCTCCCCTCTCTCTGTGTGGGCACCAGAGTGGCGGGGTGACGCTTTCTGCTGCTGCTGGTGGAGGTGGTGAACCTTAGGAGATGAGCATCTTGCGTGACTCATACACTACCTGATCACAACTGGGTGACATTATCCTGATGTAGCACCATCAAATGAAGTACCATCAAATCTTTTTTGGCTGAGTAGTCCTCAAAGAAGAGTCAGAACCTTTCTAAAATCTATTACGCATCGTTTGCTGCGCCATGCTCCATTTAAAAAGTCTCCAAAGTAAGAATAAACTCATAAATAAACAGTAGGATATCCAGTTTCACTGGATGTGTGTACTGATATGCGCAGTTTCCCTGATGATCGCCTTTGTAAGTCATAGTCACACTTTACACGGCCACAGAGTCGCAGCAAGATCTCCTCCTCACAGTTTTTTCTGAATAGGCGCACAGCTCAGTAGGGCAGCCCTGCGTTCAGCCTGCAAACCTGACAGACTTTCAGCACACGCAGCAATCAAGGCCACTCGAGAGCCTTCGCTGCCCCCTGGTGGTGGAAAAGTGTAAGCTTTTCCAACTGCAGTGTTGCAGCTAAAAAGCATTAAGCTCCTGACCAGCTGCTGACCTGTAGAAATTATTGATTCATAATTTTGATGTGATCAATTAAAAACATGGAGCTTTAGCTATTTCACCAGCCCACAGGAGTAATAGCATTATCAGCAAAACGTACTTTTAAGTATGAAATACTTAAGATTAGGATTTTTTCTTTATGCTTTTTTATTATTACTATTACATTTGTTATCATTAGAGGTCAAATTTTGGGGTGTTTGAGCAGCCCTGAAAGGGTCTAGTCTGAACTTGTTAGTGTTTTTCTGTATGTTTATATATGTGTGTGTGTGTGTGTGTGTGTGTGTGTGTGTGTGTGTGTGTGCACATTAAAAGGCTGTTATCAGTTGGTATCAGTTCCATTCTGATTTCAAAGTGATTAATATGGAGTCGGTCCCCCCTTTGTAGCGCTAACAGCTTCCACTCTTCTGGGAAGGCTTTCTACAAGATTTTAGAGTGTGTCTGTGGGAATTTTTGCCCATTCATCCAGAAGAACATTTATGAGGTCAGACACCAATGTTGGATGAGAGGGCCTGGTTCACAGTCTCTGTTCTAGTTCTTGCCAAAAGGCGCTGGATGGGGTTGAGGCTGAGGTCAGGGCTTTGAATGGGCCAGTCAAGTCCTTCCACACCAAACTCCTCTAACCATGCCTTTATGGACCTTGCTTTGTGCACTGGACCAGAAAAGGGCCTTCCCCAAACTGTTCCCACCAAGTTGGAAGCTTCAAATTGACAATAATATCTTAATAAGCAGAGGCATTAAGGTTTCCCTTCACTAGAAGCCAGATAGAGAAGCTCAAGCTGTGGCTCCACAGAACACATTTCCATTGCTCTGGAGTCGAGCAGCAGCAAGCTTTACACCACTCCATCTGATGATTGGCATCGCATTTGGTCATATAAGGCTTGCGTGCCACCTGGCTATGGAAACCCATTCCACTGAAGCTCTCAGCAATTTCTGTGCTGATATTAATACCAGAGGAGGATTGAAACTCTTTTACAAACTATGCAAATCAGCACCAAGGTTATTAAAGTTAAGTAAAACTGAACTAAAAAATGTAAAAATTAGTTATCTGAACTAATAATGATAAAATCTAGACTTTTGATCAATTTAAAACAACTAAAACAATATAGTGTGCTCATAAAAATAACTAAAAAATACAGAAAATTTCTTTTGCTTTAGTCTTTGATAATTTGGCCAGATTTGTTAAGACGACCTCTCTGATGAAACGTTGGTGCATCTGTTTTAAGATTCAGGATGTCAGCATGGCTGAGAGGTAACTGTCTCCACACAGTAATGTTTGTATTGTATATTCTCATCTGATCATCTTGAATCTTCTGCTGACAAATACCACCCATATCATAATAATTAAGAAAACTAACACTAAAACTAATACAAATTAAAACTAAACATTTTCCAACAGTAAGGATTACACTAAAAAGCACAAACCCATGCTGGAAACTGCTATTAAATTGGATTGAAAACAAAAACTGAAACTGAAATGAAAATAAACACTAATTAGAAAATATAAACCTATAATAACTCTGGTCAGCACTCAGTGACCCTGCTTGGTCACTTTACATTGTCTGCCACTTCATGGCTGACCTGCTGCAGTTCCTAAATGCTTCCATTTTACAATAATACCACTTACAGCTGATGGCGGAATACATAAGAGGGAAGATATTTCACAAACTGATTTGTTGCAACAGTGACATCTTATTACAGAGAACCACACTCGATTTCAGTGAGCTCTTTAGAAGGACCCATTTTTTTCACCAATGTTTGTAAAGGCAGACTGTATGGCTAGATGATTAATTTGATACACTTGTGGCAATGGGACTGAATACAGCACCTGAATTCAACAACTAAGAGGTGTGGCCCAATACTTTTGTCCATATCACATATATAGCCAGTAGGCTTCCTGCTTTCTAGCAGGAAAAGTAAAGTGTTATCACTTGCAATCAGTGATAAACAGCGACGCCAAGCTGTAGTTATCTAAAAAAGTGCATATAAGATATCTGATGTAAAATATTCAAGTATAGTTGCACATATGGCTTTCTATACTATGTGCTTAACGTAATTAGTGTAATTTAACTCAAACTATGACCTTTTTTTAACCATAGCAAAGTGTTTTTGGTGCCTAAACCAAACCGAGTAGATTTTTAAATGTGACAGAAGTTTAAACCATTAATGGAGATTTTAACAACCACCTATTAGTTGCAAAAGGCTAGCCAGCCTATAGAAAACCCCTATTCCAATGACATTAGTGCAGCTGAAAGATGTTCTGATGATTAGAGATGCAATAAATTGTGTTAGTTGAGTGTCTGGAATGTAAGAAATGAATGCTATGAAATGGAAAAACTGAAGATTTATTACATAGGTGTGTAGTACTCCCTTTACAGAGCAGCAGGAACTGACTAGTGTTTAACAGGTATTGTTCATTGAAACTGTCAGGAGTCAGTGACTCTGATGTACTTATTCTCCCGCTTAGTTGTCCACTAGGGCATCCCATTTCCCTTTATATTCCAATTAGAGAACTGCACTGTTCTGTGAAGGGAGTAATCCACATGATTGCATGAAATCCTTTAAATATTTTTGGCGGTTGAAACAGCCTTCGCTCTGAAGTCTCACAATTTTTCTTGTCCATTTGAGACTGTAATCAAACATACAAAGTCTGGTGCTAGGAAACACATTGGTAGTTGATAAACTTACATTTGGTAACCCAACGTGTCGCTAGAACACAGGGAAAAGTGGGACTCTGTATCAATGATCAGTGATCCCATAAACTACCATTTACAGCATTTCAGTTCCAGAGTTGCTTTACTTTCTAAAAGGACTTTTTTAAGTGACCCCAAATGCTTTGAGCAGCATATCAAAGCATTTAATGTCAACAGATAATGAAATAGATGTGACTCAGAGGTGCCTGTGTCAGATTTTGCTTTTTATATGTGCAGCTTTAATCAGGATTTAATGAAGCCACATTTCAGCTATGGCAGAGTCTGTAATGTATTCTATGACATCCTTGTTAATCCTTTTTATTTGATCATTTTCAGTATAATACACAAAACAAATACAGTGCATGAAACAAAGAATGAGTGACACAGATACATTGGTAAGCCCAGGTACAGCTACAATGGCTTTGCTGCATTTTTGCAAAATTTAAGCAAAAGTCTGTTCGATGGTTCCATCAGAAAATATTTCAAGTTCTTAAATGAAAACTCAAGAGGAACTTCATGCATTTCAAGGGCTGTCTGCAGCCTTCCTGGGATAGACAACTGTTGCTGTCGTAGCTCCACAAGCGTCCTTTAAGCCAACTGCTGGATGTGCTTTAAATTCCCCAGCTGAGAGTTCAAAGCTTCAGTCAGCTTCACTGCCCATGAGCTAGCTTGGGATAAAGGACATATAATCAATCCTAAATTTGTCCCTAACACGCATCAGCCACAGCTGTCCAGACAACACACTGAAAAAAACAAGTGTTTGTCATCGTGGCTGGCCCAGCCAGGGCTTAAATTGGACAGAAGCGCTTTGCTGTAAGGGGCCCCCTGAATGGGTGAAAGCAACTTAAGCAGAACTAAATCCCTTATTCTAACAGATGTATGGCAGATGAATCTGTCACAGTTGCTGAAGGAAGGAGGGAGGGGGTTGTTTCTCAGCTGGAAATAAAGATAGTTAAATGGATGGATGGATGGATGGATACATGGGTAGATGTCAAGAAAGATGCACAGTTAGGTCCATAAGGTTTGGGACAATAACACATTTTTTTTTTAAAAATGTTGTCTCTATACACCACCCTAGTGGATTTTAAGTCAGTCAAAATGTATTTGGAGTGCAGACTTTCAGCTCATTGCTTTAACTGTTGAGGAATTACAGCTATTTTTATACACAGCCCCCCCCATTTTCATAGGCTCAAAAGTAAGGTGAGAACTTACTAACAAGCAGTTTCATGGCCAGGTGAGGCCTGTACCTTTATAATTCCATGACAAATTAAGCAGATAAAAGACCTGGAGTTGGTTCAAAGTGTTAATCTTGTATTTGAACGTGTTTTGGTAGCCTTTATCTAAAACTCTCAATGTTAGGTCCAAAAAGACATCAGTGTGATTGAAAAAGGCAGTTATTAAGCTCAGAAAGACAGCGGTGGCCAAATCAACAATGTGGAACATTCTTAAAAAGAAGGAATGCACTCGCCTGCTCAGCAACACCAAAAGACCTGGAAAACCATGGAAGATAGATAAAGTGGATGATCTTAGAGTTCTTTCCTTGATTAAGATAAATCCCTTCAACATCTAGCCAAGTGAAGAACATTCTCAAGGAGGTAATTGTATCATTATCAAAGTCTACAATCAAGAGATGCCTTGATGAATGGAAATACATACAGTAGGGTTTACAGCGAGGTGCAAACTCCTGGTTACATTCAAGAACAGGAAGGTCATATTAGACTTGGCATGAAGGCATTTAAAGAGCCTTTCCAGTTCTGGAAAAATGTCCGTCGGATGGATTCAATCAATATGAATTTTTACCTTAATGATGGCAAGAGAAAAGTATGGAGAAGGAAAAGAACAGCTCATGAGCTGAAACATACCACATCATCTGTCAAACATGGTGAAGGTAAAGTTATGGCATGGGCGTACATCTAAAAAAATTAGAATATCATGAAAAAGTTCAATATTTTTTGTCACTCATTTCAGAAAGTGAAAGCCATATATTATATAGATTCATTACACATAGAGTGAAATATTTCAAGTATTTATTTCCTGAAATTTTGATGATTATGACTTACAGATCATGAAAACCCAAAATTCAGTGTCTCAGAAAATGTGAATATTGTAAAAAAAATTCAATATTAGAAAGTCATGGTGTCACAACCTAATCAGCTAATTACCACAAAACACCTGCAAAGGTTTCCTGAGCCCTTAAATGGTCTCTCAGTCTGGGTCAGTAGGCTACACAATCACGGAGAAGACTGCTGATTTGACAGATGTCCAGAAGACAGTCATTGACACCCTCCACAAGGAGTAGAAGCCACAAAATATCATTGCTAAAGAAGCTGGTTGTTCACAGAGTGCTGTATCCATATTCATAGAAAGTTGAGTGGAAGGAAAAAAGTGTGGTAGGAAAAGGTGCAACAGCAAAAGGGATAACCGCAGCCTTGAGAGGATTGTCAGGCAAAATCCATTCAAGAATTTGGGGGAGCTTCACAAGGAGTGGACTGAGACTGGAGTCAGCGCATCAAGACCCACTACGCACAGATGAATCCAAGACATGGGCTACAAATGTCGCTTTCCTCATGTCAAGCCACTCCTGAACCAGCGACAACGTCAGAAGTGTCTTACCTGGGCTGTGGAGAAAAAGAACTGGACTGTTGCTCAGTGGTCCAAAGTCGTCTTTTCAGATGAAAGTAAATTTTGCATTTCAAGTCCCAGAGTCTGGAGGAAGAGTGGAGAGGCACAGAATCCACATTGCTTGAAGTCCAGTGTGAAGTTTCCACAGTCAGTGATGATTTGGGCTGCCATGTCATCTGCTGGTGTTGGTCCACTGTCTTTTCTGAAGTCCACAGTCAACACAGCCATGTACCTGGAAATTTTAGAGCACTTCATGCTTCCTTCTGCTGACAAGCTTTATGGAGATGCTGATTTCATTTTGCAGCCTTGGCACCTGCCCACACTGCCAAAGGTACCAAAGGCTGGTTCAGCGACCATGGTTGTTACTGTGTTTGGTTGGCCAGCACACTCGCCTGACCCGAACCCTATAGAGAATCTATGGGGTATTGCCAAGAGGAAGATGAGAGACACCAGACCCAACAATGCAGATGA
>VUQH01089401.1:0-15962 GCA_015106775.1 Etroplus canarensis | reverse complement strand
GGCTAAGATGGTTTGGACATGTTCAGAGGAGGGATAGTGGATATATTGGACAAAGGATGTTGAAGATGGAGCTGCCAGGCAGGAGGAGAAGAGGAAGACCACAGAGAAGATTCATGGATGTAGTGAAGGAGGACATGCAGAGGGTTGGTGTGAGGGAAGAGGATGCAAGGGATAGGATGAGATGGAGGCAGATGATCCGCTGTGGCGACCCCTAACGGGAGCAGCCGACAGAAGAAGAAGAAGAAGACTATATTGTGTAACAATGTCAGAAAAAAAATCATAAAATGCATTATTGTTACTACTATTGCTATTGTAATTTTTAGGGGTGTTAAGATGAAATTCAGAGGTGCTTGAGCACCCCTTAAAAGGATCTAAACTCGTTAATGATCTAAAGTAGAGCCCTATCAGTAGTTTAGCTAGGAGGTTTGCTGGCTTACTGGTCCCCTTTCAAAATCCAGATTGTTGCACACACCAGCACACTAACCCCTATAAACTGGGTCACTCAGTCTGTTGTACAGATGCCTCTACGTTCTGTTTACCATCACGACCCATGAAATTGATTCTTTTTATCTGTATGTTTGTAAGCATTTTCACAGCCACTCTTGTTGCTCCCCCTCTTTCCCTCCATGCTCTCACGTTATACTACCTGGTATTTCCGCGTTGTGAGTGAGATACTCATTTCATGCTTCATTTGTCCCCTCACAAGTTCCTTTAATAAACAAGGCCCTTTGTTGCTGCTGTCTCTGAGCCACCTTTGAGTGTGAGAGTGTCTGTGTGTCCACTGCTGTCAGACAACTTATCATCAGCACCGGTGTGGGATTAGGTAAGGCGTCATGCTCATCAGCATAATGTCTTTGTGTCTTTTGTGAGAGAAAATAATGGCAAACCCATTACAAACTTCACCACCAGCATCCATTTGGGGATTTTAACTCCTTCCATCAGTAAATCAGAGAATTGGATGGGTCTCTATTTTTATATTGATGGATTTTTCACATGAAAAATTTTGGATTTTTATGAGTGCACTTAAACAGCTGTTTGTGTATCTCTAAAGAAAAAAGATATTACATAAGAATTGCTCAAGGGCAGGATTCATCTCCCATGTGCCTGAAATGCACCTGTGATGCAGGAGAGCACTGCTAACATCTTTTCCAGACGAAGGTCCATCTTTTCCATTCAACCTCTCCTCTCCTAGCATTTTACATCTTTCAAGGAACCTTGGCAAGGCTGCCACAGTCTTTTTCTTTGCTTTTTTAAACAAACACTTTCTTTAAAACAATTCTCTGCAGTGACACATCTATTGAAAGCTTTGAGCAAGATGAGCAAAAGAACAGTTGACATAAATCTGACCGTAATAGAAGCCTCTGTGATTTTTCAGAGTAATGTAGGTGTTTATGGAAATTCTTTTTCATATTTGTTTAATAAACTAAAGCAGACTTTTTCAGGGGGGTGAAGCAGATATCTCAGTAATTTGTATTTTCACTTTGTGCTGCGCTCTATTAAAAAGCAGTTTCCTTGGAGCATTGCGTTGAATTTTGAGTTTATTTTTTCCACTCAGACAGCATGAAGCAGTGTTTATATGTTTTGTTATTAAAAGAGAGAGAGCTCAGACAGTGACTAATCTATTTCCTCTCACACACGGCAACCAGTAATCACTGTTCTATGAAGCTGTTCACTCATCCATTCATAATGTTATCAAGACACATTATCTGTGGGGATGTGTTGGCACATACTTGTGTGTCCGTGTACTTGTGGGATTTTAAAGAGATTTGAAAGAAGGTGTTAAAAGTGTATGTGTTTGGTGGTAGGCGTTTACATGTGCATGGATTTCAAAACTGTGGATGTGTGTGCTTGTGTGTACACGCCTTCATGTCAGCGCTCTGTCCACACTGCAGATCCAAACGCAACACATCTTCATTGCAGCCCGTGGCTCAATCTCGCATTGTCAAATAATGGAGGTCACAGACTAATGTGTGAACACAGGTCTCTCTGCCCAGCCCTGAAAGGCACGCTGAGGCCACAAAGACAACACCCAGCTGGTTTTTACAGGGTGCTGTAACCAGTGTCTCTATTATCTATTATTATGATGCTATTCTGTGCTTTGGATACCATTGAGAGGTACATGTAAATGTTGATATTTTAACAATTATTCTTTGAATAATATGGATGGGTGAAGAAAGGATGCAGATGCTACTGTCACCAAAAAACAAGAACCATAAGAACAGTAAAGCAATGCTATTCATTAAGTGCATCAGTGTGTTTCATCTTTGTCATTGTCACATCTTTTACAAAGGCTTGGAAACTGATGGAGAATTGAAGTCTTACTCTATAGGTGGCCATTATTTACAAAATGATCACTACAACAACATTTGAAACCATGAACTTATTAGAAATATGTTTACTGAGGTGCTGCATCAAGTAAGCAGTAGGATCAGTCTCTCATATTTGTATATAGATAGACATCCTTTTGGAACCAGAGGAGTCACCCCAGCTGTCTAAGAAGGAATGCAGGTGTAAGGCACTTCAGCATCAGCTTCAGATTCAGATGCCTTGTCTGTCTTTCAGTCTTATATTCAGAATTTTTACTTTTTACTTTCTCAGTTTTCCTTTGCTTTACTCATTTAAGAATATAAAGCATACATGTTTATGAATAATTTGTTAGTAGAGTATATATAGTACACGTCCATATATTTAACAGTGTGTGGTGATATTTTGGTCACTATCAAGTTCTGATCCCCATGAGATTGTTTGGACTCAGAATCAGTATTAAAATCAGAATATTTTATTAATCCTAGGGTGGAAATTGACATGGACTCCAACCTCAGGCCAGCTGTTTTTTGTTTTTTTTTACTGTCCTCAGCCTGCTTCCATCTACACCTGTCATCAACCATTAGATGTTATGGTACACAACACTGCAGGATGTGCTCTCATTTACTCTTTGACCTTTCTCTCACCAGCATACACATGATATATATTAGTCAGTAAACCTCTACACTTAGATGTCTTTTATGTTTGATAAGCATCTACATAATACATGTTCTCTAATGTCATTTTTACACGTGTGAACGCAAATGTCCCAAGCAGTCTGATCTGGCATTAAACAGACTTTAACCTCCCAGCAATCTGACAATGATCTTCTTCCTTCATGTCCTACTCATGCAACACCCCCACATAAACCAACAGGAGTATTTCCAGTACTGTAGTTTATCTATTGACGTGTAATGCAGCAAGAATAAGCAACTTCTGACAATTACCTGATCTGATTTTCTTGACCTTTTCTGGCGTTTATGCGTGAAAACTGCTTAAATGTTAGAAAGATTTCGTCAGGATAATTTGCTCTCTAGTCAAAGAGATTCACTTTACAGCAACACGAACATGACAAAAGAGGCTGGTACTGCAACACTTTATGTAACAGCCCAGGATTTACAGTGTCATTTCTTTGTATGAAACAAGCATACATGAGTATTTACAATGAAGGTACACTTGAAGGACATAAAGATAGTTTTTTGGATGAATAACCTGTATATTTGTTCTGTTCTCTAACTGATTCATTTAAAGGTATTTTGTCTTAATTTTGTTCTGTGATGGGACAGACAGTAAATGGAATTACTGACAGAGAAGCTGATTATTGCGCTTACTAATGAAGCAAAAATTGCGCATGTACTTATCAAATTTCATGCACTGCTCTTAATTAGTACATTATGTAAAAGCCACCCCAACTAGAAGTAGGGATTTTAGGAGACAAATCATATTTCAAACAGAGGGTCATGGCAGCAGGCAGGTGTTGGGTAAGGTGTAGAAATGTTTTGGTTCATGTGATTTTGGTTCTTCTAGAGCTACTCTCTGTACATTGGCAAGCAGACTGTGCGCCTTGACTCATTCCCTTCTCCCCAGGGAGTCCTCTCTGTCAGACTGCAGGGGAAATTGACCTGTGAGTAAAGCGAGCATTTTTGGGAATGGTTATTTATTGAACTGGTGGAGAGGAGACTTGATGATTCACTGACAGATTCAAACACACCCACAGATATAGACACACAAATACAATTTCTTTTAGGGAACTTTTATGAAAAGTATCAAGGTAACTTCAAGCAAGCAAGGACCCCTTTTTCTCTGCAGTCAGAGCATTTTCTCTCTCTTCATCCCACTCTTATTCACTGACTCACAATAGAGCTTTTTGTAGGTACAATATGATCTGGTCTAGTCAGTATAAGTGATTCTTGGGTCTGTGTAATATGATTTTATCACCCCTTCTTTGATTTAACCTAATTTTGGTGTTGTCAGATGAAAATAGGGTATCACCTTTCAGGAGTTAAGAAGTATATTACTCAAATTTGTCCAGTGGGACTTGCACACAAGGAATGGATAGTGTTTTAAAGCTGCAGAAGGATGTCAGTTTCATGATTTCAGATTTTAGAATTATTGGCAAATTTACATTGAACAATAATTTGAAAATGACCCTGCAATATAGTCTGATTATCACTAAAGGGGTTTAAACTTTCAAAAGACATGAAAATGAAATGGATTATCAGTGATTTCTGAGTGATTTCCTGCTGTTGTCCAGGAGTTTGCACTCGTGACACACTGCATAGATTCTGAAGGATGGCCAAGTGAGTGATGGCATTCTCTGGATTATCAAATAGGTACCCTCTCTTCTCAGTGTCACTGAACCCTGTGAAAACCTGGAGTCCCGTTTACTTAGATGGAGGGCCAGGTGGAATCCTTTAATCTTCATGAAGAGCCACTGACTACCCTTTCTCAGAAGGCCAGATGGAGTCTGTGGTTTGCTGATGCATTTGAAGCATTTTAACTGGGAAGCAGAACCTCTGGCCCAAGCCTGCCACCACTATGTGCCCAGCCTAGCTGACTAATGTCTCGTCTTGTTGGCTTGACCCTCACTTTCCTAAACAAAGACAGACAACATGATTGCAGACCACTTGGAGTCAGCAGTTCATCCTCTAAGTAAAGTGATGCAGAGATAAACATGTTAGCAAACAGTTCCTTGTTTACTCTAGCAACATTAACAGTCATCTGGAGTTCACTCTCCTTTCAGTTCCATTTTTTTGTCCCCACCATTTCCTGAGATAAATATCTGCTTCTTTGCTGAAATATTCAGAATGTATAGCTGTCACCATTCTTGTCTGAGCCCTAATTTGTTTCCACTTTGTCACCCCTCAGTCTTTTTCCATCCCATCCACCCACCAGATTTCTGCACACCCTCCTTAGTTACTTGACTCACACACTCACCTCACGTCCTGATTCAGCCCCAGTGTATTTATAGCTGCCATCTTGCCCTAGTTTCTAGTCCTTTTCACACAGAGATGTTATGGTTTTGGTTCCACTTTTATTGTTTGATTCCTGTTGATCCTATTTTCTGCCTGCATGCTCATGAACTTAAAAATTTCTCCTAAATAAACCACGAAAGCTACTCCTGATTCCTGATCATGTCTTTTGGGTCTTCCTTCCTTCCTTCGTACAAAGCATAATATCCCAAACTAGTTGCCAAGGTTTGGTGCTTAGTAACATTTGCAGCCTTGGTTGACACTCAAATTGATGAGAACAATAAAATTGAACCAAATTATTAAAATTGCAGCCATCAAACAAAGACATTGGACTGAAATACTAGGAGCATAAATGACCTGCAGTCAGGTAGTTATTATTTGTAGGTTAGTCTCTACAAGTAACCCTTTTCCGATGCCCATAGCCATTTACTTGAAAAGTATTGATTAATTCTCATTCATGATTAAATAATTAGCTCAGAGGAGCTGTGCGTTTATTTACTTTATTAATCACACACGAAAAAAAGACAAGAATGCTTGAAACTATCATTCTCTAAAATTCGTCATCAACCAACTAAACTGAGCTGAATGAGCAAAGAAACACTGAGATGCCTCGAGAGCATTTCATGATACCATTCTTTAAGAAACACACCAACGCACCACACCCAGGCCAGCAGCCCACCTGATCTGATGCTTAGCGACATGACCTTCACGTCTTGCCCAGCACTGTGGAAGGCCCCTCAGGTACTCCTTTCCTCTCTCTTGCTCTCACCTCCCCCCACCATGCTGCCTATTTGGGGCTCTCCCTGTTATGGTCTGGTACCAACTGTCACTTGTACTCACCAACAACACATAGGCACAACAACCAACACAGAGACGCAGCCGAGCATGATTAGAGACATGCACAAAATCACATCTGCACACTCAAGCACACGCTCAAATGACAAATACAGACAACAGACGCACACTCAGGTTTGAAGAGAGATACTATCTAGGACAGAAGGGTTGGAGGAGGGTGTAGACAAGCATGTTAGTTGTTTGCTGATGTTTGCACAGAGAGTAATAAGTCCCTGAAAGAATTTTGAAGGTATTCTAGTGATTTTTATTTTGTAAATCTCTTTCAATGCACAGTCCCTGTTGTGATGTGAATCAACAAGACATGGCCTGGTGTTACAGCAGGACCTGCCACACCCTGGTTTGGTGTAGGTGGTCACAATGTGTGAGTGTGTGTGTGCGTGTGTGTGGGGCTGCAATACAGGCAGGGTTGTAATCAAGCAGCAAGCTGTCCTGTCCTGACATGAACTGGCCACTTACTATCCCTGAGACACGCTCGCTCTGACAGCTTACATTATAATTCATGAAGTGGATGCAAGTCTCCTCCATACACACACCTTATTTAGCCTGATGGTGTTCATCAACACAGCAGAGAGCACAGAGATTTTTACTGCTGTCATTACACACCATAGAGTCACATCTAATTAAAGCCTTGCTGTTTTACTGTTGCAGATTATTTTGCCTTGTCGGGCTAGCAACATAAACATGTGATGTGCTTTATTAGTATTGTGATAGACTCCAGCTGTATCTGTGCTGTTTCAGATTTTGACCTGGTTAATTGTGAATCATTTGAGCTTTGTTCTATTTTTCAAACAGTACTTTTATCTGATAAACTTTCTTGCAGAGATAGCTGGATGGGCTTGTGTGTTGGTCCGCTGCTTGAAATATCTCAACAATTAAGGGGCAGTGTATACTTTAATGCCATCATGACACTGACATGGTTTGGGGTTTGAGTAAAATTACTGAACAGACTTGCAAGAATTCAAACATTATTGTCCACCTTAGCATGACTTGTAGTAACTTTGGTTTTCCTTAATGCCTCATGTAGTCCCTTCTTCAATTCAAAAGTTTATCATGTTTGGTGCTTCGACCAAATACCTGAAAAAATAAAAACTAGAATAGGCCTTAAACTCATCATAAACTCAGGCTCCAGTGAGTCCTTCGCTTATAATAAATCAGGAAAAAGAAAAATCCTGGATGCTTTTTACTGTGGAGAATCTGCAGACAGACAGGGGTATTCCTTCCTTCCCAGGGTCCCTATGTTCCCCAGCACTGTAGGACATAATTTAAACCTGAAAATCATGTTCTTCACTTCCATGTTCTTTTACCATGCCTTGGGTTGGGAGTAATGTAGGGTTGACCTGAACACAGTATGAAGGTTCATGTGTTTTAAATAGACCATAATCTGTTTCAAGGCACAGTGAACACATTGAATGTTTTTATTGCTGGAAAAAAGTGAATTGCATTTATTTTAGCAGCAAGCATACACTAAAGTTGTCTTTATATAACAGGTAAGATTTTCTGCATCTTAGTGACTGGCCTCATCTAGTTGTGACTGCTAAAAGAGAAACTTAAAACACCATGCTGCTGCTTTTCAATTTGGCTATGAGAGCACTGGATGCATGCCAATAAGAGTTTATAAGTATTTGGAACTTCAGTCAGTATAAATGAAGCATCACTTGTGAAAACAAGCAGTAATATGTAAGGTTTTGGCAGTACAGAAACACAAACAAAGCATCACCAGTGACAGGAAAAAAAAACACCACCCAAATACATCCTTGCTTGGTCCTATGGTCTCCTTCTCCATTGCTGTCCATGTTTCCTTTACTGAGTCTGCATAAACAAACTGGACTGGTGCAATGGAGAAAGGAGTAGTGTGTTTTCAAGGGATGTATTTGTGTCTGTAGTGGACTCTGTGGGTGTGTACATTTGAGAAGGGAAAGTGCAATTTTGTCATCAAGCTTATTAACACGAGTCTCTGATACATCTGTCAAAAGAAAGTCCAGCTTAGATTCACACAGATTCTCCCTGGTCTTCTTCTTTCAGGGATATAAAACCTTATTTGCATCAGTGTATGCCTAGTTCAGGACATTCTTAAACTTTAATTTCTTTGTCCAGTAAAGCATTATTGTTATACAGCAGTATAACAAGGCCAGTGTGAGCAAATATTTTGGATTTATGCCTTGCTGGACTGGATACTTGGATAGCTGCATAACATCTGCACGCTGAACAGTCATCTCCAATATGAACTGAAATGACCTGGCACATCATGATCTATTCTCACACAAACACAAAGTTGAACTGTTCAAAAACATGGTCCAGTTTTTAAGCACAGATGTGGCTGACATTGTCTGCAGGTTGCTAGAAAGTGTGTGTGTGTGTGTGTGTGTGTGTGTGTGTGTGTGTGTGTGTGTGTGTGTGTGTGTGTCTGTCTGTCTGTCTGTCTGTCTGTCTGTCTATCTGTCTGTCTGTGTATGTTTCTGTGTGTGTGCGTGTGCGCACATAGTCCTATCGATCTGTCCACAAGTTTGTGAATCTGTGTGTGCCAGATTTGATTTGAATATTTACTGTTAACAAGTAGTTTGAACTTTATCATCATTATTATTATCATCAGTAGTAGTAGTAGTAGTAGTAGTAGTATAAATACTCAACCTTTATTTTTGCCTCTGTACACCACTATAATCTATTCTATGTCAGACTCTCAAGATTAGAATTAGAATTTGAAACCTTATTTGTCAATATACAAAATTGCAGAGCAGCCACACCTTCATATTCAGGGAATGTGTGACTGAAGTGCAGACTTTCAGTTTTAATTCAAGGGGTCTGACAAAAGAATTGCAATAACTGTTTAGGAATTGCAGCCATTTTTAAACACAGCCCCTATTTTCAGAGGTTCAAAAGTAAAAGTACAACGGACGGAATCAGAGTCAGAATCAGCATCAGAATCCTTTATTAATCCCAGGGGGTAAATTGCTTAAAAAAAGCCCTGGTAAACGATTTTCTGGCCAGGTGAGGTCTGCTTTCTTGTTGTTTCATGACTAATTTAGCAGATAACAGATCTGGATTTGATTGCACGTGTTAACCTTGCATTTTGTAGTGATTCACTAGAACTCCTAATATGAGGTCCAGAGAGATGTCAGTTCTAGTGCAATTTCCCCCCTGAGATTAATAAAGCATTCTGCTTCTGATAAATAAAACTTTAAATGTGGCCAAAAACAACAATCTAGTACATTTTTAAAAAAGAAGGAATACACTGACCAAAACCAAGTTTAATTTGTGCCGAAATGGTAAGAAAAGTATGGCAAAAGAAGGGACCATCTTATGATCCAAAGCATACCACGTCTAATTATCTGTCAAACATGGTGGAAGGAGTGTTATGGCGTGGCCACATATGGCTGCCAGTGGAACTAGGTCACTAACAGTTATTGCTGATGTGACTAGCAGGATGAATTATGAAGTGTACAGGGCCACACCTTCTGCTCCGTTTCAGCCAAACCCTGAAAAAATATAAGCGGATGACGCTTCAGAGTTTCTCATGACAAAGAAATGAGATATTCTTCAATGGCCAAGTCAGTCACCTGATCTCAATCCAAAAGAGCATGCTTTTCATTTACTGAAGGCAGAGAGACCCACAAACAAAATGCAGTAAAGTAAGGGAGGGAGAAGAGCAAGGGAGGAAACACAGCATTTGGTGATGTTCACGGGTTCTATGCATGGGTTTCAGGCAGCCTGAAGTCTAGAGCCCTATAGTAACATTACATATTATGTAACCCTATGGTAACATAGTGTTATAATCAATCGATTGCTTTTAGTGTTCACTGCAACCATCTAGACAATGCATCTATGCTCACTGCTTCATCCAGGAATAATTTACCACAAATTAAGAGTGAACATTAAGTGGTAATACTAAAACTCACCTGTTAACATGCTATCTGCATGAGAATTTGTATTTGGTTAACCTCCTGAAACCCTGCATCCTTATATGGAGACATTACATTTGGCTTTTCTGCACTTTATCCTTCATTCTGCTCAACACAGACCTGTTGCATCCCATGAATCCCAAGCAAGAGCTCGGCTCTCCGGAGAATAATAATATTTGCTCACAGGCATTTGCCCTTACAGTAACATTTGTAAGTGTTGTTAAATACCTCCAGTGTAACTTTCATTTAATATGGACAAAGGCACACTTGGTGGGCATTCACAAAGCATGCTGTGGGGCAGTTCAGTGTATGGCCTGTACTCATTTTTCCTTTGTCAAATGTAACTAAGTTTGAAAAGTAGATAATTCTACTTACCATTACAGGTTTGAAGAATCCTGCAGGCTCCAAGAATTTAATTTGTAACTCTGTGATCCTTAACTCTGAAATTAACTTAAATTGACAGCGCACGCCTTGTAATCTCCAGGTGATTTAATGCCAGCACATATAAGGTTTTAGCCAGTAGTAGCTATAGACTAAAATAGAAAACAAGATGAAAGAAAACATGAAAGCATCAGCTGGGAAGACTGAAATCAGGTGGCATGGATTATCTACTAAATAGTGAGTTCTCTTCACTGTCGTGAACAAGGCAGAGAGACTGAACTTCAAAGTTCTCCACAGCTTTGTGTCAGGATCCTGTTTATTTTGATGCTCTGTTCTGTTATTATTTTGACCTTCAGTCTCTCTGTGTCTGCCCCTGTCTAGTCTGATTCTGTCTCCTGCCCCTGATTGTTGTCACCTGTGTTCCTCTCCATCCTGTCTCCCATTGGTTGTCTGGTCCGTGTAGTTATTCCCCTGTCTCCCTCAGCTCCTTGTCTGGTCGTCCAGTCTCCCATGGTTCCCGGTCTTGGTGTGTCCTGTCTAGTCTGTCTGTTCCCAGTGTTACTCCGCCCAGGCTTCCATGCCCCCGCAATCCTGTCTGCCTGTTAGTTTAGCCTTCCCAGTTTAGTTTAGTTTGCCCCTGCCTGTATTGTGTATTTTCTTCAGCTTGTAATAAAGCTCGCCTTTTGTTAGAACCTGTCTACCGCTGTCCTGCCTTTGGGTCCGCCACACACACACACACACCAGAGACCTGACACTTTGTGTGAGTACCAAACTGCATTATCCCTAGATAACCAGCAGGAAATAAGAGTAAAGTTTTCTAATACATCTGCTTGGTTCATACTTAAGTTTAAAACTGATTGTGAGTCTCTTTGTATATGAGACTCTCCAAGTGGGTGAATGAGACTGGTAGCAATCCTATGTACACCAGCATATAAGTTTGTGCATGCTATATGCAGGTATGCTAGATCTGAGGTCAGACTAACTACACAACTGACCAGTATGTGTGTCCTTTTCCATATCCAGATACTAAACGGCAGCAGAGCAATTGAAGCAGCCATTGTGCATGTTTCCTCCACCTCAGTCTACACAAGACAGACTCAAAGGATGGTCTAACTAGCCTGTTAAAGCGGATACTGGTGGAGCTAATTTACACATGAAAGCTTCTGCTTGCAATATTGTGAACCGTGTTAGAACTCACTGAGTTCAAATCAGTGGCTGAAACTGCATGTACAGTACTCTAGCCTGTGAGTCTGAGTGCAGTGCATTCAGTGTGTATTTGAGACCATTTCTAGTACTAGTGATTCAGGGTTCTGATAATGCACATTTTTTAAACAACTGAAACAAGAAAAATATTGGACAGGTCCTTCAATATCTGCAAGATAATGCTCAGGATATTTTCTGTGGTTGCCAGTGCCATCCTCTATGTTGTCGTGAGTTGGGGCAGCAGACTAAGAGTGGTGGACCACAACAGACTAAGCAAACTGATCTGCAAGGCCAGTAACCATGTGGATGTGGAGCTGGACTCTCTGATAGTGGTGTCAGAGAGGAGGATGCTGTCCAAGTTAAGGACAATATTGGACAATCCTTCACACCCTCTCCATAACATGCTGGACAAGCACAGAAGCACGTCTAGCAGCAGACCCGTTCCACCAAGATGCACCACAGAACACCACAGGAAATCATTCCTACCTCTGGCCATCAAACTCTATAACTCCTCACTGTGACTCCTTGATATTTTCATATTATAAAATTTCATATTTTACATACCGTACAATGTTTAACTTTGGAGTTATTTATGCTACATATGGCAATTCATACAGACGGGTTTATTTGTTTATTTGTTTTTATCATATTTCTTACCTCTCAAATTTATATCTATCAAGCTATCTTTTAGATTTATATTTATTTATATATGACTGAGCATCTGTAACAAAATACAATTTCTCCCCTGGGATTAAAAACATATTCAGATTCTGAGACACATTACACCTACAGGAGCTTTAATGACATCCCATTCTAAAGCCATATGCATTAATATGGAGTTGGTCCTCCTTTTGCAGCATACCAGCTTCCACTCTCCTGAGAAGCCTTTCTACAGGATTTTGGAGTGTATCTGTTGGAATTTTTGACCATTAATGAGAGCACATGTAAGGCCAGGCACTGATGTGAGATGAGAGGATCTGGCTCACAGTCTCTGCACTAGTTCATACTAAACAGTTAGATGGAGTTGAGGTCAGGGCTCAGTGCGGGCCAGTCAAGTTTTCCCACACCAAACTCATCCAACTATGCCTTTATGGTTTGCTTTGTGCACTGAGGTACAGTTATGCCAGAATAGAAAAGGGCATTCCCCAAACTGTTTCCACAAAGCTGGAAACAGAATTGTCCAAAATGTCATGATAAACTGAAACATTAAGATTTCCCTTTACTGGAACTAAGAGGCCCAGGCAACCCCAGGAAAACAACCCCACAGCATTATCCCTCCTCCACCAAACTTTAGAATGAGCACACCACATTCAGGCAGGTAATGTCTGACATTTGCCAATCCCAGATTCATCTATTAGACTGTGAGATAAAGAAGTGTGATTCATCACTCCAGAGAACATGCTTCCATTTCTCCAGAACCCATTATACTTTACACCACTCCATCCAACACTTGGCATTGTGTTTAGTGATGTAAAGCTTGCATTGAGCTGCTCTGCCATGGACATTCATGCCATGAAGCTCCTGGCACACAGTTTGTGTGCTGATTTTAATGCTAGAGGTGGCTTGAAACTTGCTGAATGCTAGTGACTTTTACACACTATGCGCATCAGCACTGGACAACAATGCTCTGTGGTCTGCCACTTTTTAGCTGAGTTGCTGTGGCTCCTTACAGTTGATTGTGGATTATCTACGAGAGAAGAAATTTAACAAACTGTCTTGTTGCAACAGTGACATCCTATTACATTACTGCAGTCAAATTCAGTGAGCTCAGTAGAATGATCTATTCTTTCAAAAATATTTGTAAAGGCAGACTGCATGACTAGGTTCTTGAATTTATTTACCTGTGGCAATGGGACTGAATGAAACACCTGAATTTTATGATTAAGAGGTGTGGCCCAGTACTAGTGTCCACATACTGTATATAATTAAAAATTCATTATATATTTCAGTTTTTTATTTATCAGCAAATGAATAAGGCCAATACTGTTATTTTATTTGCAATTTACAAGCATTAGCCCTACAACATTTTTAAATGTAACATGTAAATCAGGTTTATGGATCAATTCTAATTTACATGTTTACATTAACATGTATTTTCACATTCTAAAATCACATTTTCAAGTAAAGATTCCATACTAACACCAGGTTTAAATTTGGTATTTAAGTAAGGCTGTTGTGGAAGTAGACATCAATTTAGTGTATCTGAATAAATACTGGAGAACAGATTTATAATCTAATATTCTACTTTTCCCTAAATCTAAGCATTGTTTAACATTACTATAGTTGTCATATACTGATGTAGGCACATAGGAATAAATAATAAATGTAATATTACTGAACATTTGAAAAAAGTGTATATATATATATATATATATATATATATATATATATATACATATATAATTCTGGGTCTTGAGCAGTTATGAGCTTGCACCATTCTATTTGGTGATAGGATTCTACTGTATACTACAGGATTATTCAGTGCTCGTACTGCTATAAACCACAATGCCCCTGGTTAGATTCTGGCTGAAGACATTTGTGCATGCCACTGAAAAACGGGTATGCTGCTCCCACACGTTTGCCTTTCCTCTTTTAGACAGTTATATTGAGGCTTCTGTATTACCAGACCTCACCTGTTCCTAAAACCTAATCAATATGATGACTGAAGCTCACAAATTTCCTATACATTAAAAAATATGTATCCCGGCAATGCATGTCTACACAATTGGATATCAAAATCCTTAAAATAGCATAATTTACAGTACAATTTGCAGTACAATATAAAGATCTGTAGTAAGGTGGTGTGAAAATATCTTCGTTTCTTTGTACTGTATACACTCAAAAGGGAGAGAGTGAGCAGGAACTTGAGCTTAGAGACAGGTGCACTCATCTTTGAGACACTTCCCCTCCTTCTAATATCTACATCTGCATTTCTTCTCTCCCCTCCTCCCCACTCTTTTCTCTCTTTCTCTCCCTCTGCAGTGCTCAGGTGGGATGGTGATGCATCGACTCAAGCAAGTGTCTTATTAGCTGAGTGCTAACAGGCAGTCTGTGTTCCCGTGGGGGCTGAATGCTGCTGAGTCATGCTGTAGAAGCTGAACCGCACAAGTCTTCTTCCTGATCCACACACACACACACACACACACACACACACATCCGTTGGCAGCTGGATGGCAAATACACACACCTGCACTTACACAAGAACTTCTGATTTGCTGGATTCCGGTGGGACTGATACAGCGTAGGTGTATCAGGTTCAGTATGTGTGTGTGTGCGTGTGTGTGGGAGAGGCAGAGGAAGAGGAAATAATTTACATGTAGCTACTGCAGCTAACCTCCACCTTCGCACACTTTTTTCACCTGTGCAGCTTGTTAAAACAGCTGCATGAGACCAGCTTTGTTTGACAGACCCTCTCTTCACCTTATCAGTGTTACTAGTCAATATTACACCTGAGACCAGTCACTCTTCTCTGTTTTTTCATCGGTTAAGACATTTGCATCCCCAATAATTTCAAGTTTTTAACCTCTTTTCTTGAAGTTTCCCTCTGGTTGAAGAAATGATGTAGGCGAGTGAATCTGCTACTAAGCAGAGACATACCTCTGTGAGGTTACAGAGGTCAGTGACAAGAGGGACCAAGCAGAGTTCTTAAGAGTTTCACTTTAAACTACTATTCTCTTTGTGAAGAGAAAAAATGCAATTTAACTTGAATGAAATCTGTTAGAGGAACCCAAGGCCCACAGATTGTCTTGAATATTTCCAGCTGCTGAGCAATGCTGACCCTCTATTAAACAAGCCACCCATTGTCTCTGTTACACCTGACAAATTTTTCAGGCACAGATGCTGTTTATGACAACAAATTCATAGTAACTTTTGAAACAAGTAGGCCTCTAATTTTTTTTAGCTTACAACCATCAGTTCATTTTAGTACATTCTTTAATATGTACACCATCAAATGATGAAACCATATTGTGGATCTGTTTCAAACAGTTACAGTTAATGAGAGTTAAAACTGAAATCCTCAAGATAATTCTTCCAGGAAAGCTTAAAATATTCCACACCTCTCAATCAAGATTCACACCCACATCTAATATCATAAAATAACTAGCTGAAACCAAACATATCAGAAAAATTTACACTTCAGCATGCAATATGTGGGTGAAAGTATTGGGCCACCTACACACATATTACATCTACCGGAGCTTTTATGACCTCCCATTCTAAATCCATAGGTATTAACTCCTAGATGCACACGTGGGGTCAAAAATGTCCCCGCAGGTTGTTATTCTTCAAAATCTTTAAAATGAAAAGTTGTAATATATTCATATTCCAGGTATTCCTCATAAAACATGTT
>VUQH01089400.1:0-10029 GCA_015106775.1 Etroplus canarensis | reverse complement strand
GGTACTGAATGCAGATGAGTTTAAATACCTATGGTTAATCATCCAAAGTGAATGACAGTACACAAGAGAGGTGAAAAAGAGAGCACAGGCAGGGTGGGGTGGGTGGAGAGGAGTGTCAGGGGTGATTTGTGACAGAAGGATAACAGCAAGAGTGAAAGGGAAACCTTATCAGGTGCTAGTGAGACCTTCTGTGATTTTATGGTTTGGAGATGGTGGCATTGGCAAAAGACTGGAGGTTGGAAAACTGAAGATGCTAAAATCCTGGGGGTGCCCAGGAAAGACAGGATTACAAATGAGCACAGAGTACAGCACAGAGGGATGAGCTCAAGTTGAGCGGTTTGGAGATTAAACTCAGAGAGGCAAGGCTGAGACGGTCTGGACTTAAACAGGGTAGGGATAGTGGATATATTGGAGAAATGATGCTGAAGATGGCGCTGGCAGGTAGAAGGAAAAGAGGAAAACCATAGAGATGTACAGAGAAGATTCATGGATATAGTGAAGGACATTCAAACGGTTGGTGTGACAGAAGAGGATCCAAGGGATAGGGTGAGATTGAGGCAAATGTATGCGGTGGTCACCCCTGTCTTTTTGACAGTGCCACCGTCTCTATACCACACATCATAGCAGGTCTCACTACAGTCTTGTAAAGCTTTCCTTTCACTCTTGCTGCTATCCTCCTGTCACAAATTACCCCTGACATTTGTCTCCATCCCCTTCACTATGCCTGCACTCTCTTCTTCACCTCTCTTGTGCGCTGTACATCGCTTTGGATGGCTTACGCCTTTGTCCAAAGCCATGCAATACCATTCAGCGCACTGAAGCAGCTTCTTCTATTATCCAACAAACACGATGCACGCCGGAAACAGAAACACTGTGCCTTCAATGTAAAAGCTGCATCTTTTGAAATATGTTGGGTTCAGCCTTAAAATGTAAGAAGAGCTAAACCCAATAATTAAAGCTGCGTAAATATTGAACACAATTCATAACTGTAGAGTTATGAACTGACTTTTCTACTACTTATTGTCTATGGGTGTCACTGCTGATGCGCTTGTTTATCTATTAATTTGGGTAAATGTTGAAGGCTGTAGTGTTTTGACTTGTTATTAGTTTGACCAGTAGAAAGAGCTCCTTTATACTTAAATATGGATTTCATTGTAGGGACAGTAACATAAACTATTAGTGTAAAATCATATGTAGCCCTGCTCTCTATTTATTACTACAAAAGATGAATTATTCATTTAATTTATGGGAACTGCTTTGGCAGGGTTTTATATGGATAGCTTAGCATTACTGCGATAATAAAGGCAAAGTTTTCACATCGTTTACGTGGTGCTGACGCATATTTATATTAGCATAAGCAGGACAATAGAAGTAGGAAATAGCCACTAAATTGGCATTTGTCATCAGCTGCAAATAAAATGTACTTTGCGCACAGACCTTTAAATATCTTTTCAGTGGTTGTAGTGCTATGTGATTCAATTAATGTTAATCTCAATTATAACTGAGATTAAAATTATAATCAAGATAAAATATGTATTGTGCTGCATTTGGTTTCATAATTCTGCTTGTTTTGTCTTTCAGTGACCCTAAGTGAAACTCACTCGTCACCAGGCTGTGGCATGTTCATTTTAGCTCAGTTTTTTTTAGGTGAATTAAAGCTGAATCACCTTGAAATCCTGTTAAAAGGAAACTTTATGATCCTAACTTCAATTCAATAAATCCCCTACTATTCCAAAGTCAAGCCACCAGTGTATTGCTGTAGATGTGTGGAGTAATTAATACAGATCATATACTGAATTAAACAAACAGCCATTGTAATGACACTCGATCTAGCTATCCAACTTGGTATTGGATTGCTGCATTAATAGACAAAATATGATGATAAATGTTTACTGAAGCGGGCAAAAAAAGGATACATTGATGGCGCCACAACTCGTTTGTGAATTCCAGCAAAGAAGAGAGCTATTAGAGTGATGCAACTGATGGTGAAGAAGGGATGATTCCACAAGGATGAAAAGAAAGATACCTGCATAACAAAAGGGAACAAAGTAACATGAACAAAGAAACTTTCTGACATGGTTTTATTGTGGTGTAGTAAAATCATCTTTGTTGTGTTGCTGGAGTGCACTGGAAGCACGACTTTGCTTTTCTCCAAATGCATCTGCAGTCCTGTACTACACGCATGAACAAAATTGTTGGCACCCTTCTGTTAAAGAAAAAAACACTGACAAAGGTCACTGAAATAACTTGAAACTGGCAGAAATAATAATAAAATGTAATGAAAATTAACTTCTGAAAATCAGACAATGCTTTTGAATTGTGGTTCAACAGTATTATTCTAAAAAACAATCTAATGAAACTGGCCTGAACAAAAACGATGGTACTCCTAAAAAAAAAAGAGTGAAAATAATTTGACCATAGGGACATGTTAAGTTAAGCTGCCCTGTAATTGGCATCACAGGTGTCTTCAAACTTGTAATCCGTCACTGTGTGAATCAAAGTAGACTTAATGGAAGACAACCGAGACCAAGCTTTTTGGCGAGTCACTTCAGCTCTGTGTTCACAGATGCAAAATTGAAGCATACAAACAAAAGAACACTGTACCTACTGTAAAACATAGAAGAGGCTCAGTTATGTTCTAGGACTGCTTTGTTGCTTCTGGCAGAGGGTGTCTGTGCAGGGTACAATGAAATCTCAAGACTATTAAGGCATTCTAGAGCAAAATGTGCTGCCCAGTGTCAGTAAGCTTGGTCTCAGTCACAGGTCATGGGTCCTCCAACAAGATAACCCAAAACACACAGCTAAGAACACTGGACTATTCTAAAGTGGCCCTCTATGAGCCCTTATCTAAATCTTATTGAACATCTGTAGAAGGAGCTGAAACATGCAGTCTGGAGAAGGCACTCTTCAAACCTGAGACAGTTGGAGCAGTTTGCTCATGAGGAGTAGGCCAAAATACCTGTCTGTGTAGAAGTCTCATTGAGAGTCACAGAAACCGCTTGATTGCAGTGATTTCCTCAAAAGGTTGTGCAACAAAATATTAAGTTAAGGGTACCATCATTTTTGTTTAGATCAGTTTCATTAATATTTTTTATAAATAATTTTTTAAAACGACAATTCAAAAGCAATGCCAGATTTTCACTTGTTAATTTTCTTTAAATTTTTATTCATTATTACTTTTGTCAGTTTAAAGTTATTTCAATCACCTATGTGGGTTTTTTCCTTTCGCTGAAGTGAACAATTTTGTCCACGTGTGTTATATGTACTTATAACACGTGATGTGCACAATTGTTCAGTATACTTTTGTGTATGGTAGTGTGTACCATTTAGCTGTCAGTTCACAGAGATAAGACCATTAAAACATTTTAAAATTTTAAAAAGTTTTGTTTTTTAGGTGAATTCAGCAAACTTTTAACAGTTTTTCTCAGACTGACACTCACCTACCACTAAATTAGGCACACTTGTTCAACTGTTCAGTAATACAAAGCTCTGATTAGCCAATCGCATGGCAGAAACTTAATGTATTTAGGCATGTAGACATCATCATGAAAACCTGCTAAAGTTCAAAATGAGTATCAGAATGGGGGAAACATGGCATATTTATTAATGCCAGACAGGCCGGTCTCAGTATTTCAGAAACTGCTGATTTACTGGAGTTTCTTGCACAACCAGCTCTAAGGTTTACAGAGAACGGTCCAAAAAAAAAAAAACAAACATCAAGCAAGTGGCAGTTCACTGGGACAAAATGCCTTGTTCATGCCAGACATCAGAGAAGAATGGCCAAACTGCTTTGAGCTGATAGAAAGACAACCGTAAATCAGTTAGCTATTCATTACAATCAAGGTACAAAGAAGAGCATCTCTGAATGCACAATTCGTACTTTGAAGCAGATGGACCACAGCAGCAGAAAACCACATCAGGTACCACTCCTGTCAGCTAAGAACAGGAAAATTAGGCTACAATTTGAACAGCCTCACCACAATTGGAAAAACATCTGCTCTGATGAGTCTCAGATTCTGCTGCGATATTCAGATAGTAGGTTCAGAATCTGGCATAAAAAAAAGACATGAAAACTTAGATCCATCCTACTCTGTAGTAACAGTTCTGGCTGGTGGCGGTGTAACACTGTGGGGGATATTTTCACGGCACACTTTTGGCCCAACTGAGCATCGCTTAAATGCCACAGCCTACCCAAGTGTTGTTGCTCACCATGTCCATACCCTTTATGACAAGCGTGCATCCATCTTCTGATCCCTGCTTAGAACAAGGTAACACATCATGTAGCAGAGCACAAATCAACTAAAACTGGGTTCTTGAACATGACAGTGAGTTCACTGTACTCAAATGGCCTCCCAGCTCACCAGATCTCAATCCAATGGAGCACCTTTGGAATGTGGTGGAATAGGAGATTTGCATCACAGATGTGCAGTCGAAAAATCTGCAGCAACCATGTGTTGCCATCATATCAATATGGACCCAAATCTCTGAGGAATGTTTCCAGCACCTCGTTGAATCTATGCCACAGAGAATTAAGGGAGTTCTGAAGGCAAAAGAGGATCCAGCCCAGTACTAATGAAGTGGCAGGCGAGTGTACATAATCCGTCTGTGATCGCAATTTGACAGCCTTTTCCCACAAATACTTACTTTCTGTGTGTCGGGGTCTATTAACCAGTTCCAAGCTCCAGTAGCCGTACAGACAGACACCACTATCAGAATCACTGGAGAGACATGAGAACATTAACATGAAATGCCTATTACCACAATACACTGCGGTGCTTCGTCTAACAAAGGCAACAAAGCTTGCAATCAGTTTGATATCATGACTTATTTCTTTGAGGTCAGCCACTACACCTTTGCCACAATTCTGACACTCACCACCGACAGATACTTACTTCTCCACCTGCCTGTCGCAGGTTGCAAACACGAAACATACTCTGTCAGTCGTCTCTCAAAGGCCTTCAGGTCTGGGACAAAACAGCAGAACCATAAACAGACGCTGAATTTGGATCAAAGATCATGAATATGTGACCAAGGTACTGTTTCAGTTTATCTTCTGTGAAACCGAAAACACAGAGACACTAAACAATCTGAAAATACTCCCTGCAGTTTGCTATACTTCACCAACAAGCCGAATATGCCATGTTGACTGCACTGGAAAACTTGCTGTCTATAGACTTAAATTCCTAAAAAAAGAAACTAGCAGCCGCAACAGTTAAGTGTTAGTTTATACATAAACCGACGTATCAAGGCTGAATGTTTTCTGAGTTATGCTAACAAGCATGCTAAGCAAACTAGCCAGCTAACGCGTCGTTACGTCTAACTTTAACGTCGCATCTTCCGATGTTTGCTTTGCAATCATGCCGTGACTTCAGCTATACGGCTTAAACTATCAGATATTTACAATGCGATCCATTTAAGTCACTTTTTGTGTTGGTTACCTTCGGCCTGTTCCAAGGAGTTCATGTCTGAGCCGGGACTACAGCGCCCTTCCCCTCAGCTGTAGGACAGGCGTGCTGACCAATCCGCATCGGCTGTGTGCGCAGCTGTAATCTGATTGGGTATAAGCCAAGTAAAAGGCGTTAAAAAAGTTGAAGTCCCGCCTCCAGCGGAGCGGCCCACAGCTCTAGCAGCACAGAGGGCATGTACAGTTTCTGGGCTGCAGGAGGCGCTGTTTCTCACTGTCTGGAAAACTTGCAGCTTTCTCCCATGTTCTAGAACGCCATTTTATTTTTTTTAGCAATATTAATATTACAAACAGACATCTAATTTTACAATAACAAAATAGAAACAAAACAAAAGAGGGCAATAATAAAAATAAAGTTTGTATTCTTCTTTCAGCTGCGTTCTTTAGGGGTCACCACAGTAGATCATCTGCTTCCGTCTCACCCTAACCCTTGCATCCTCTTCTGTCACATCAGTACTCTTCATGTCCTCCTTCACTGCATCCATGAAACTTCTCTGTGGTCTTCCTCCTGCCTGTCAGCTCCACCTTTAACGTTATTTCCTCAGTATATCCACTATCCCTCCTCTGCACATGTCAAAAACATCTCAACTTTGCCTCTCTGACTTTATCTTCAAACCTCTGATGTACTCATTTTCATCCTGGTCACTCACAGTGAAAATCTCATCTTCAACTATGCCACCTCCACCCTGCCAAACTATATATCATAGCAGGTCTCAATGTCATCTTGTAAACCTTCCCTTTCACTCTTGCTGTCCAAATTCACCCCTAACACTCGTCTCCTGCACTCGCTTCTTCACCTCTCTTGTGCACTATACATTTCTTTGGATGGTTGACCCCAGGTATTTAAACTCATCTACCTTCACTACCTCCACTCCTTGCATCTTCACCATTCCACCTGCCTCCCTTTCTTTCATACACATATATTCTCTCTTGCCTCTAATGACTTTCATTCCTCATCTCTCCAGTGCATGTCTCCACCTCTCCAGGCTTTCTTCCACCTGCTCCTAACTCTCACTACAGATCGCAATTTTATCTGCAATCATCATAGTCCTCGGAGCCTCCTGCTGGTCCTCATCTATCAATCTGTCCATCACCATTGCAAACAAAAACACTAGTAATATAAATAAAACTGTATGGTAGGCTACACAAAAAAGCAGGTGCATTTGAGGGTTTAAAGTTGTTTATTAATAATACAATTTTAAAGGTTCTTTGTGCTGACAGCTGCAGTTCAGGCTTTTATACATTTTACTAAACTGTTGTCATGGGAATATGTATTCAGCAGGAATATTGGCTTAAACTGTTTGAATATCAGTTCATTTACCATTTTAGTTAAAACCGCACAAATAATATTCCAGCAAAATTTGGCAAAATGAGAAGTTAAGGTATATAGTTTTTATTGTCCTAAAAGCTTGTATTATATTTACTGATACTGATCTATACATGTTTGCTTCCAATGTTGGACTTGCAAAAGTGTGTGCAAAAAATATGAAATAACACAATGAAAGAGCAACTTCACTTTTTTCAGTCACAGAAATGCATTTCTATTAAATCATTTATATTATACAAAACACCACTTTCAGTGCCACTAATAATCCTTCAGATAAATGATTTATCAAAAAGCTGATGAGCTTCATTCATGCCATTATTTTAAAGCTATGACAAAGCAGGATATGTGCTGTTTCATTTTCTAAATTGTGTAGCATGCTTTTCTGTTTACAGCCTGCAGTTTGTTCTGCAGTTTCACATTGAACTGTTTCCTCAGAATTTCCTCTATCTCATCATCTGTTATGTTTTTCATGTCTATGACATCAACACCTTCCTCGGGTTTGTAGGTGACCTCACAGAAGGTCCAGCCGATCAGGGCTCTGAATCCTGTGGGTGTCTGCAAAGAGCAGATAGACTTATTGGTGAACAGCGAGCCAGGGTCTGTCTGGAGCTTGTCGCTGTTATCTATGAAATGATCTGCCCCACGAGGCTCCAAGGTGAAGCCATAGATCTGCTTTGTTTCCTCCCTGCTCACCAGGCTTGATTTGGCAAATTCTGGATTAACAACTTCTGGTTTTCTACCAGTTTTCTCCAGTACCCACATGTCCCCCTTGTCTATGAGGCGAAAGGCACCTGCTCCCTGAGGCTGGTCCTTTCCAGAGGTCAGCTCCAGGGGCTCCCAGATTTGGGATGACACCCCGAAACTTACATCTGTTATATAAGCCTTCCCGTCAATGACAACCTTGTTAATAAGATGGTTTTCCTCTGAACCAAACTCATTACTGGAACTGTAAAAAACTCTGGAGCCCAAGGTTGTGGTGTCATAGCCCATTTGTCTCAACACCCAGCCAAACAGGGAGTTGTTCTCAAAGCACCAACCTCCACGGTTGCTCCTCACCAACTTATTAAAGATGACCTCCAGGTCCATGGTGATCCTCTCACCACAGTGGACACTGAGATTCTCAAATGGGATTGTCATGACGTGCTGCCTGTGGATCATCTTCAGTGTTGCAAGATCCAGTTTATCATAGGAACCATGAAAACCAATCCTTTGGAAGTACTCGTCTAAATTCATCTTGTCTGTGAAATACAGAACATCACATGAATGAATAATTTTCAGTTTTGCAAATCTATCTCATTCACATCAAAATCTTAAAAGGAAATCATGTAGCTTGGTGTAATCAAATCAATAAATTTTAACATTTCTAATTTGTTTACAATAACAGAATATTATCAAACTCAAATGTCAAAAATGATGAATATGACTAAAAATAACCTGCACCAAGAAATATGCACAAAAATGTTCAACCTTACGTTGTTTAATAGTGTGAGTAAAAATAAAAAGGTATTCCGAGGTGTATTACTGCAGAGGCAAAAACATAAGAAAGGTAACTGAGCTACTTCTGAGCTTACAGCCAGTAAAACCTGATGATGTATCAGTTAGTTGATGATTTGCTTCATCATGAGTTAATCAGTGCTAGAGGAGGTGTACCTCAGCTGCTTCACTGTTATGCTTTAACTGGAATGTCTTTCTTTGTCTGTTTGCGATATAACTCAAAAAGCTAAATGAAATGTCTTTGAGCATTGGGTTGTGGTATAATTGAAACATAAATGATTTTTTACCATTGTGGGGTAAGACAAAGCTGGCCTTGGCAGTGCTCTCTCTGCGCTTCTGTTTTTTGGTTATAACTTGCTTATGTAAGCATAACTGTCATGTAGAAGTACTTGAATAAAAGCTTTTTGTAACCCTCCATTGAGCACTGGAAATGGTTGCTAAGTTAATCTTTTTTTAATTCCATCTATTTTCTTCCACTTATCCAACAGGGAGTCATGGAGGGCTGGAGCCTATCCTAACTGTCATGGGGTGAGAGGTGGAGTATACCCTGGACAGCTCTCCAGTCTATCAAAGGCTAACTGAGAGACAAAAAAACCAGTCATGTTCACATTCATACCTATGGCCAATTAAGATCACCAATTAACTTAACCCTGCAGTCCCCAGAGACAATCCACACAACCAAAGGGAGAAAATACAAACCCCACAGAGAAGGGCCCTGGCTGGCCAGTGGATTCAAACCCAGGATCTCCTTGCATTAAAATGTGCAACAGCACTAACCTACATATGACTGTGCTTTCTTTTTTCACTGATCATAAAATTCATAAGATTTTTATGATGTAAATAGGTTTCATGTTTAATATGTGTACATATGGGAACCATGGCCATAAAGGAATTGCTTTTCCAAAAAACCTCTGCATGAGAAACAGTAGTTAATAGCAGTAACTCCAGCTCTGTGATCATATGTAAAGCCTCCTATTCAGCTTCACCCTTTGTAGAAGTTTCCAGACTCAAAGAAAGGCTTGAAAGCTGTAACTGTCATGACCGCCTCCTGGTCGGCCTGTCACATGTTCTATGTTTGTTTTGTCTGCGTTTGTTTTCCTCCCTCTCTTTTCCTCTCTCTCTATCGCTCTCCAGGAGGTGTTCCACCTGCATTCTGGAGAGCCACTCTTAAGCCAGGCGGCGAGCGCTGCTTGTTGCCAGTTCGTTGTGTGTTCTTCGCTACAGTTGTTCTCCTGCTGAGAAGCTGTTTCCTGATTCACCTTTGTTCTCCCGCAGGCATCTGACCTTGGAGGGCCAGACAGAGAGGGAGACAGAGAAACAGAATAAAAGGAGTTGTTTACTATCAAAGGTTGGGATTTGAGCGTCGCAGTCTTCATGAGTCAAGGTGCTGTGAAGAAGTGCCCGGAGACCAGAGAAGTCCGATTGCAGAAGAGATCTTCAACTTTGTCCACAGCTACCCTCAGGAGAGGGAGGTTCCCCAGCTGAGGACTGAATTTGGCCATTGTGGGATCTCTTAAATCCCCCCTCCTACACGGTGGGACGAGTGCCTGGATTCACCTTGGATTCCGTATCGAATCAAGGACCCATCGGACCTGTCTTCATTAGCAGGAGTGACTCACTCCTCTCATCTCGGCCAGATGGGAAGATAAGGGACACAGCCCTCCAAAAGAAGATTACCAAACTTAAAACCAAACCCAGCCAGCAGAATTAGGGAAAGATAGGGAAGTAAGTACTGTAGAGAAAG
>VUQH01089399.1:0-13833 GCA_015106775.1 Etroplus canarensis | reverse complement strand
TACTATAATTACAGCACAGTCCATGACACTGGGATTGAAAGAATGCAAAATGGCTCCCCTAGATCAGTTCTGGCACATAACCCTGGCTCACCCTCACCTTCCAAAATGTCAACATGGCCACATCCATAATACTAAATTTAGGAACCACAGTGACTAAGCCATTAAGTGAAAGACCGCGTACGGTTACAGAGCAGGGTCCCTGAATGCTGAGGTGCATAGTGTGTAAAAGTTGTCAGCATGCTGTGGACTCAATAACTGCAGAGTTCAAAACCTCCTCTGGCATTAAGATCAGCACAAAAACTGTGCATCTGGAGCTTCATGACATGAGTTTCCATGGCTGAGCAGCTACATGCAAGTTTGGTGGGAGAGGGAGGGCGCTATGGGGTTGTTTTTCTTGGGTTGGCCTGAGCCCCTTTCATTGAAGAGAAATCTTAATGCCTCAGCTTACTGTGACATTGGGTGCAATTATACGATTCAAACTTTGTGGGAACAGTTTGGGGAAGGTCCTCTTCTGTTCTATCATGACTGTGTCCAAGGGGACAAAGCAAGGTCCATAGAGACATGGTTGGAAGAACTTGACTTGTCTGCATAGAGCCCTAACCTCAACCATTGGGATAAACTAGAATGGATGGATGGACAATTATATATCTATGGAGTCTGTGCTGACTTACATGCTTCACTGTCTCTCGTTGGCAATAGCTGACATGAAATAGCTTTCAGTTTACATTTGTTATAAAAGCAGGAGAACAAGAATTTACTTTCTGTACAGGGAAGTGAATTGACCATGTAGCTCTTGTACGGGACCTTTTGTCATCCTGTTACAGCTGCTTCATACTAGTGCCGCTCATGTATTAACACCTGCACCCACAGATGACTCGTGCTGTGTCACGCAGAAGAAACCTCAGCAACACTGAATAAAATGGTCATGATTACTGGTAAATGTCACCACTGGCTTCAAAATGCCTTCCCATGACATGCTTCAGACAGTTTTGCTGACTCACAAGTTTCCATTTTCAGACCACATCCTTTGAGCTTAACATATAAAGCCGAGTATGTGCATCGTGGTGGGTTTCAGTGCATTTGACATCAAGAGAGATAAGAAGAAATGTTCTGCCTGAGGGGTTTCAGTGCTTTAATCTCATGTGTAGTTCTTCTGGTTGCTTGGCCAAGTGAGTAATAGCTTCTGTTGTTAGTAGTGCAATACAAAGCAATGTTTTCTAGGCAGTTCCTCATGTTTTCTAAATTTTGGTCTATTTTCCCTCATGGAAGACATTTGCCTCTTTGGTTAATCACCCATATATGAATGCTTCTGGCATCCTGCATATGGCTTCTATGATTTGAATGCTGCACTGATGTATTTTAGTATTACAAAGCAATGTGTGCAGGGTATTTTCTATCATCTGGTTAACCACTTATTGATTCATCTAACTGTTTTTCTCATTAGCTGACTTGTCTGAATAATTGTTGTTTGAGGTCATGGTTCTGAGATTATCGGAGGGAACGAAGTCCAGCCACACTCGTTGCCTTTCATGGCTCTGCTAGAAACCAGCCAACCGGTCTGTGGAGGGGTGCTAATCAATCCATCATGGGTCCTGACCGCTGCCCACTGCATTGAGTAGGAATCTGAAGCATGCATTTCTGAAACTTTAAATTTTCAAAATATGCAATAATAATTTTTAATGGATCTTGTGAAAGATATTGCATCATGGTTATTTAAAAACTCAGGCTTCAACAATATTTCCTCAGCAGCTGTAATTAAGCAGTCATTCACTTCAAGAAACCCCAAAAAGCTGCAGGGCTAGAATCAAGATAAGTTCTTGAGCACTGAGACATGAATCTGAACTTAAATTTTCATTTGCAATTCAGTGAGAAGCATGCCATTAGAAAAGGGAAATGCAGTTCATGATTTTTTTTTTTTTTAATTTTTATACATAATACATCTTTTGATTCAAGTACCTCATAGAGACAGACACTGAAAAGAAAAAAACATCAGGACAGAGAAAGCAACCATTTTTATAGCTTACTAGTATCATGTGTGTTTGAATTTAACTTTGTTGATTGACATCGTTCCACACCCATGTAGGTCAAATGTATACTTGTACTGTAGTAGCTACCACACTGTCATATGAACTCTGTAAAATCACCCTTCAGCCCTTACTCAGTTACCACTGAAAACATTACACGTTTTTACACAGGAAATAAAATGATGTGCAAGTCTCTCTGAGTTTAAAATATGCCACTTGAACTTATTGTTTATATACAGTATTAGGTGATAACCTCAGACAGAAAGTGAATAAGGCCGGTTGTCTTCTTATTTGCTACTTTTGTAAGCCTGAGTTGTAATATGACACTGCACTATGTTTTGCTCTTGTAGCATTAAGAAAGTGTTGCTGGGGGTGCACTCCATCAAAGGTGACAAAAATGAGTCCAGGCAGGTCCGAAAGGTGAAAAGAAGGCATCCTCACCCTTGCTTTGAAAACACAGAAAAAGTCAATGACCTCATGTTGCTCCAGGTAAGGTGACTACAATCATAGATAGCAGAATTGGAAAAATGTTTCAAGATAAATAATAAAGATATTTGCATCAATTTGTATCACATTTTTGTTTTTGCTTACACTGTTTAAAAAGGAGAAAACATTTCTTTATTGGGACAAAAAGGCCACAGTATTTCTAAAACAGATGCAAAAGATTCATTTTAAATAAGACTAAAAATGTGTGTTTTTATTTTATTTTTTTACAAATCCAGCTTGACAAACCAGTGAAGAAAACCAAGACAGTAGATTGGCTCAGTTTGCCCAGCACCAGTAAAGAACCAGCAGCTGGCAGCACCTGTCTGGTGGCTGGATGGGGAACAGTTAAAAACAATGTCAAGGAAATGTCTGATGTCCTGAGATCTGCCAATGTGACAGTGATTGACAGAGTGAAGTGCAACTCGCCTGATTATTACAACCTCAAACCTGTTATCACCAGCAGCATGATATGTGCTGGTTCAGATGGTAAAGACCGAACAGATACCTGTAAGGTGTGTATTCATAACAGCCCACATTACTGCCTTCACTGCTGTGAATTAGACAATAAAATGACCACATGTTCTGTTCAATGTTTTCTCTGTAGGGGGACTCCGGAGGACCACTGCTGTGCAGTAACATGCTAGCTGGAATCACTTCCTTTGGAAAACATTGTGGTGTCAAAAAAAACCCTGGAGTGTATTCTTTTCTCTCACAGAAACAACTCATTTGGATCAAAAAGACGATGAATTCACCTAAAATATAATGATCTCTGTCTTGAAGCAAGCCTGTCTTCTTCCTTAAGCACTTCTATTTTGAAACAGCACATTCTTTTAAACATTTCTGTGATTGTTGTAATAAATTGCATTTCTTTTCAGTCACAAAAATATCTATATTTACATGTGTACTTACTTGGTTGGAAAGCTTATGTTAAAGCAGACACTATTTCTCCCCTTTCTTTACTTTTCAAATTGCAAACAAAGATTGTTTGAGTCACTGTTATTTGCTTCTACCACTAATAATAAAGATATTTACTTTTGCATCCAGACAATCTTTTATTCTGTATATTACATTACCAGTAAATCGTGTGCTTCAACCCAAGCTGCTAGCTTAAAAGGTTATCAAATGATACATGCACTCAACTCAACAAGTTTGCAGTGTCACACAAAGAGGAGCAGGACAAGCTGTGCACACTGTACACCAGTGGAGTGGAAAAGCACAGTGGCTTTCAAAATATGATTATAAAGTTTGTTTTAAACTCATGGGCTGGATGCCAGAGTTTGCAGACACAAAAGACAAATTCCCACAGTCTATGTGTATGATCCTGTTCATAAAACAAGAATGGCCCATTTACTGTGAATACATTTCAAATGGTCTTCTTTTCTTCTGAATTATGACATTTAGAAATACTCATAAATTTACCTGAAAGTATCAATGACATAACTACTTGTCAGCATCCAGTGACAACTTGTGCTGTATCGTGTGAAGAAACCATCGATCACATTGAAACTAAAAACGATAGTTATGATTCCTTATACTGTACATTTGACCACAGAGTTTTAAATGTTACCAACGTGCGTCATCGTAGATATTGATGGGTCCACTTTGCTGACTCACGAATATCCATGGTCAGACCACATCCTTTCAGCTCAACATATAAAGCTAAGCATAGAAGTGGGTTTCAGTGCATTCAACAGATCAGTGACAGAGGTGAAGAAATGTTCCATCTGAGGAATTTCAATATTTTCATCTCATGTGTGCTTGTCTTCATCATCCAGTCAGGTGAGTCATGTTTTCTATTTACATTAATTTACTCTTTAATGCATTAATTTATTTGCTCCTTCAGGTAGACATGCAGAATGCAAAGTTCGGGTACTGATATCTTTCAGTATTAGAAAGCAGTTGATGCAGGCTGTTTGTTTTGTTCGTCTGTTCTTGACTGACTCATCAGCATGTTTTGTTAAGTGAATGGATTCTTTTTTTTTTTTTTAGGTCATGGTACTGAGATCATTGGAGGGAAAAAAGTCAAGCCTCACTCGATGCCTTTCATGGCTCTGCTGGAGAGCAACAAACCAGCCTGTGGAGGGACACTAATTGATCCATCATGGGTCCTGACTGCAGCTCACTGTAATAAGTAGGAACCTGAAGCTTACTTTTCTTACTTTTTCAAATCAAACCCTCTGAAGTCCAGGTCATCATCAGTGATGACCCTGACCCTAACCTTATGCTATCAGTATATGTAAATTTTGTTGGAGGGTTCATGGATGTTGTGAAGGAGGACACACAGAGGGTTCGTGCAAGGATGAGATGAGGCAGATCCGCTGTGGCAATCTCTATAATCATTCTAACTGATTCACTTTGAACTGAATTGAAGTGAGTAATAGTTTATTAATCCCAAAGGGAAATTATGTTGTTGCAGTAACGAAACAAAATAATCAACAACATTAGTCGTTAGTCATTAATCATTTCAAAAAGTCATTGTGCAGAGTTGTTGCTGTTGGCAGGAATAACCTTGTTGTTCTTTGTCACAGCAGAGCTAAAGAAGCCTATGACTGAAAACACTCACCATGTTATATCGAGGGTGTGAAGTGTTGTCCTTTTCTTTTTTAAACTTGCGCAACATCATCCTTTCCACAATCAGCTTCAGAGCAGTCCCCAACACAAAGCCAGCCTTACTTATCAGTTTTTTCAGTTTCTTTGAGTCACTGGTTGAGATGCTGCTACCCCAACTGATGGCTGCAAAGCAACTTGCAAGCTCCACCACAGACTTGCAAAACATCTTGCTGCAAGTGATGAATTACCTAAATTTCCTGAAGAAACAGTCTTCTCTGTCCTTTTTAGCACACAAGCTCAGTGCTGCATCACTAGTTCAGTCTGTTGCTTAGGTGAACACCCAGGTATGTGTAGTCTTTCACTACCTCCACCTCTTCTCCCAGGATGGAAACAGCATTAAAAACTACAATTTTTCTACAAAAGTCCTTTTTACTAGGGTTAGTGTCCACGATTTAGACCTCAGAGGGTTAAAAAATTTTTGTGTTACATCTGCTCCTGTCATATTTTTGACCAGACAGATAGTCCCAGAATGCAGACCAAGACCATGCTGATGTTTGGAGTCTTTATTCTCAGAAATTCAGCTTAAACATAACAGTCTTTAGGCTGGGATATGTGCCAGAGTAGTCAGATGGGTAAACTGTGAATATGGTGTAGAGGTGAATATTTCTGTTGTTCTTGGGGATAATAAATTTGAATGTGTGAGCAAGATGCAAATACAGAGTCCAAGAGTTCAACAAGATGGCAATCCAGGTAGGGTCTGCACAAGGGTTCCAAAGAGTCCAGGAAAAGGAGATGGCAGGTAGGCAACAAGCAGACATCGCACTGAGACTGGGTAGGAGAGGAAAAACACAGGGTAAGAACAAACACAAAATACTCATTAAACTTGACTGTGATGAGAAGTGTCGGTTCTTAAATATTGCATGTGATGAATCTTGAGAGAGAACAGGTGGGCACCTTCATAGCTGCTCCTGATGATTGACATGTCATCTGTAGGGGAATCAGAATCAGAAGCAGAATCTCATGTTAATTCCAGGGGGGAAATTGTACTACAGAGAACGTACTGCGGAGCGGTCGTCATGACAGCTCCAGAAGCGGAACAAGAAATGCCCCGAATAACTGAAACAAATAATTTAAAACTAATTTTACACAGACCATGTATTCACACAAAGCACACATTTACATACTGAATGAACCTTGACAATGAGTGCATAGGCTACTTACTGTTTGGGGTCTATGTGAACGCTGTCCCTACAATATCAGAAGAGAGAAAAATAGAAACTGCAGAGCTAATATTTACACTTAAATTTATCTTTGTAAATCATACCTCATTTGAATTTGCTGACTCATGTTTGTGGCACTCTGTATCAACCTTACTAAAAAATATGTATACACTTAAAGACAGAAACTACGAATTGTCAGAGGAATGTGAGTAATAAACATTTCAGTTTCAAATCAGTCCACATCAATGAAAATCAGTTTTACATTGACAGCAGCTGGAGGAAATTGCCATGCAGATTTATCGGTGTCATGATACATACATACACTATATACATATAAATTTCATAATACACATAATAACACAACTACAGTGACACATAATGACACTTTCATAAATGTTTTACACGCTCCTGTGGCCTGTTAACCTCTTCTTTAAGTGAACTGTCAATACAAAACAATGTGTTTTCTTTTACAGTATAAGTAAGGTGATCCTGGGAGTGCACGCTATCAAGAAAAAGGAAAAGAAGTCTAGGCAGGTCCGAGAAGTTGACAAACATTTTCCTCATCTCTGCTATCGCAAGACAGAAAATGACCTCATGTTGCTCAAGGTGAGGTGATAATTCAGTGTCACGAAAGTATATGAAGCAGAAATGCAACAGTGTGAATTAAAAAGTTGTATTGTATTTGTAAATGTATTTGGAGCAGTTTGTTTGAAATGTAAATCTGCTAACACTATTTAGGCAGAAACAAACTACATTTTATCCAAATCAAATTGAATAATTACTGGAAACAAATTTTTCTTTTTACACCATCATTCTTTCTTGTCAGCTGTAATTTGTTAAAAATGCAGGAGCTTAAATACTCACTATGTCTCCGTCACTCTTTCAAGGCGTACATGTGTCTTCATCTCAGTGTTGTCTTACTCACAAAAATGACAAAACAGATATTGCAATGGTTCAATCAATGTGATGCCATGAGATGGTGTATAGACTAAGATGGTAATGAAAGTACATCTGCCTGATTTAGTAGCAAAGCTAAAGTTTTTAGCAAGTTAAACCTACTTTCTGTTTGGACTGATGTCAAACAGTGGAAAAAACATAAGGTAGTTTCACTGACCTCCAATTTTTAGAGCCCTCTAATTATATTTTTGATACTACTCAAATGTTATAAGTGAAAACTGTGCTCAAGAGGGATGATTGATCAGAATATTGGAGCTTTTTATTCACCTTATTATACATATTATTCACAAACAATATTGTTTCTATCACCAAAAACTGAGATATAAGAAGACACAAGAAGACAATAAAACTAAACTCAAGGAAACAACTAAAAAAACTCTGAAAATACTAAACTGTGACTCAAATACAATATACTGAAATAAATAACAGGAAACGCATTTCAGCTTTACAATGATGATCCAGAACTAGAATCCGTGAAAAGAGGAAATAAGTGAGAACATTTAAAGATAACAACATCAGAAAACAAAGCCCACAGACCACGACAGATGGTGATATGGTGATACTGATTATAGACAAGCTTTTCATCTGCAAGCCCTTGAAGCTGTTTTGATCCTGTGTATTACTGTGTGCTGTGTTTTATCACAGGTGACACTTTTCTCACACCATATTGCATCTTGTATTAATAAGTTGGATGGTCCTTCTTAAATAGAACAAAGAAGCATTGTGTGTGTGTGTGTTAATTGCAAATATTTTGTAGTTTATTGTACCCATTGCTTAAAATTATATTGTATTTATATCATAAACACTTTGCTGCCCACAAATGGAATAAGCTACAAAAATGTGAAGCTACATTCACTGATTTCACTAGAACGCAGAACAAATGTCATGTTTTCCATGTGAGAGTGTGGAGAGGACCCAAGTGTAGGACTCCGAGACAGGCAGGATTAACACAAAGGGCTTTATTTAGCCAAAACTCACACAAGTTACAAAGTCCAAAAACTGAAGCCAGGTTCAGGAACAGAAATTCACACACGGGCAGAAACACATCTGACAACATCAACAACACAACACTGAACTGAAAAGAGACAGAGACTAAATACACGCAGACTAACGAGCAAACGAGAAACAGGAGGGAGAGGTACACAGGTAACAACAATCAGGGGCAGGAAGTAAGGTGAACACAGATGCACAAGCCTCAACAGGCTTCAAAATAAAACATGAATGAAAACAAGGCAGAACATGACACAATAACAAACTTGACATCAGACAAGAAACACACCAAGGAAAACACTGGGGAACTGAAAGCAACAAAAGAAGGCTCTGACAAGTAAAAATGCAACAATAAACAGAACTAAGGCAAAACTCCAATATACATAAATAAGCCAGGGAAACATTAGGATAAAGACTAGGAAACTCAAAGACCAAAAAGACACTTCAAAATATACAAAAGCAAACTACAGAAATTCAAGGCCATGACAACAAAAGATTACAGTTATGCATCTGCAGTACCACAGGGGATCATCTGCATGTTGTCCTTCACTTTGAACTGTCTCTGTGCTCGTCCTCTTTTTCTCCTGCCTGGTTGCTCCATCTTCATCATCCTTTGTCAAATATTCTCCCTCTGAACATGTCCCAACCACCTCAACCTTGCCTCTCTTTTACTTGATCTCCAAACTTCTCAACCTGAGCTGACCCTCTGATGTACTCATTTCTAATTCTGTTCATCCTGGTCACTCCCAGTAAAAATATCAGCATCTTTAACTCGGCCACCTCCAGCTCTTCCTCCCGTCTTTTTGTCAGTGTCACTGTCTGCAAACCATACATCATAGCAGGTCTCACTAATGTCTTGTAAACCTTTCCTTTCACTCTTGCAACTATCCTTCTGTAACAAATCTCCCCCTATACTCAGCTCCACTCACTCCACCCTGCCTGCACTCTCTTCATCGCCTCTCTTGTGCACTGCCCATTGCTTTGGATGGCTGACCCCAGGTATTTAAACTCATCCACCTTAGCTACCACTACTCCTTGCATCTTCACCATTCCACTTGCCCCCCTCTGATTCACACATGTATTCTGTCTTGCTTCTACTGAATTTCACTTTTCTTCTCTCCAGTGCATAACTCCAACTCTAAGCTCTCTTCCACCTGCTGCCTACTCTCACTATAGACTACAATTTCATCTGTAACCAGCCAAAGGAGATTCCTGCCTTAACTCATCTGTCGACCTGTCCATTTTCATTGTAAGTAAGAAAGGGGTCAGAGCTGATGCCTTTTATAGTCCCACCCCCACCTTGAAGTTTAGCCTTATCCCTCTGTAAAAACTTTCTTACTTTGTGAACATGTATAATGTCCCTTTGTATTACATGCTTTGCCTGGGATATTCCTTCACATAATAACAGAAGGCTTTGGAGCAGCAAACAATAATATTTTTTGGATATAACAACAAGTGCAGAAGTTAGGGCCGCGATGAAGAGGGTGAAGAGTGGAAAGGTGGTTGGTCCAGATGACATACCTGTGGAGGTATGGAGGTGTCTTGGAGAGAGGACAGCAAACTTTTAAACTAGAGCGAATGGAGAAGGAGTGCACTGGTGCCATCTTTAGGAATAGGGTTGATGTGCAGGGCTATAGTAACTACAGAGGGATCAAGTTGATGAGCCATACCTTCAAGATCTGGGAAAGATTTGTTGAAGCTAGGTTAGGAAGAGAGGTGACCATCAGCAATCAGCAGTATGAGAAAGAGTATTAAAGATGCAATCTTTGCTTTGAGAATGCTAATGGAAAAGTATAGAGAAGGTCAGAAGGAGTTGCGCTGTGTTGTGGATCTTGAGAAAACATATGGTAGGGTGCCCGAAGTAGAACTGTGTTATTGTTTGAGGAAATCAGGAGTGGCAGAGAAGTATGTGAAGGTGGTGCAGGACATGTATGAGGACACTGAGATAGTGGTGAGGTGTGCAGCAGAAGTGACAGATGGGTTCAAGGTAGGGGTGGGATTACACCAGGGATCAGCGCTGAGTCCCTTCTTGTTTGCAATGGTGATGGACGGGTTGATAGATCAGGTCAGGCAGGAGTCTTCTTGGACTATAATGTTTACAGATGACATTGTTATCTGTAGTGAGAGTAGGAGGATGCAAGGAATAGGGTGAGACGGAGGTAGACGATCCACTGTGGTGACTCCTAACAGGGGCAGCTGAAAGAAGAAAAGAAAATAATCTCAAATACTTGTGTTCCTTAAACTGACCGGTTAAGTCAGTTTCAATATTTTAAGCCCTTTTTTTGGCAAGTTAGGAAACTCATCTCTGTGGTGACTTCTAATGGAAAAGAATAAGAAGAAATACAAAAAGAAGTAAATCAACATTTTTTATGTTCCTCGGGATGTCCATGGGATTTGGGGAAGTAAGAACAGAAGAGTCTGGGATGAAAAAAGAGACAAAGAGGCAAAACTGGGATAAAATAAAGATTTTAATAATAGTTAAAATGAAAGATAAAGCCAAGTGGTTATCATGACCTAAAAGAAAGAATAACACAACTAAACCTAGATATTAGTCACAAAAAAGAGTAATTTAAAATGCTTACCAAAAGACACACTCCTATAATGAAGTACTGAGTGGTTACAAACACAGCTCACATACTTTACGGACAAAGGTTCTCTGGCCTACAAATCACCTGAAGTACTCCGGTACTCTTGGCTGTAATTGCTGAGTAGAGTCAATTGCAAGAGGCGGTAGTTGACATGAATGGATGAGATTGTCCACACATACACACAAACTCTGAAGGTAATTTACAGACAGTCAGTATCATATAGGATTACCTGATATTTGTTTATGATCCTTTTTCAGCTTAACAAACCAGTGGAGACAACCAGTACGGTGAAATGTCTCCAGTTGGGTACAACTATCAAAGACCCTGCAGCTGGAAGCAGCTGCCTGGTGGCTGGATGGGGAAAAACTAAAAACAAAGTCAAGAAAATGTCAGATGTTCTGATGTCTGCCAGCGTGACTGTGATCGACAGAGTGAAGTGCAACTCCAAAGATTTTTACAACCACAATCCTGTTATTACTAGGGACATGATATGTGCCGGTTCAAATGGTAAAAAAAAGGCAGATACCTGTGGGGTAAGTACAATGTTACTTTTTTCTTGCTTGAAGTACCACTACCACCTGAACAACTGTAAATGAGCCAAAAATGATTAACATGATACCTGTTCTTGTTGCAGGGGGATTCAGGAGGGCCGCTGTTGTGCAATGGAGCACTAGTTGGTGTCACTTCTTTTGGGAGTAAGAAGTGTGGCGACTTTAAAAAACCTGGGGTCTACTCTTTTCTCTCAGAGAAACAACTCAAGTGGATCAAAAGCACAATGAAGTCCACTGTAATGAAATGAATTTGCTAGGATCAATGCACATCAGATAACATTAGCTGCATATCCAGATGGGAATCTGTGTTGCTTTTATCTTAACTCTGCCGCTGCCGCCTCTGTAAGTTGCTTACTGCAACCATTATCCACTTTTTCTTTCAATCATTTCAGTTGTGTTTGTTATATTTTAGCTTCTCCAAGTTTGGTATTATTTTTACAGACTCTCCTTAGAACTAGGAAATCTATAGCAGATTGATCTGCCAGAGAACACCTATATAGGTGCGAGTTAGTTCAACACCATTTCCACTGCAGGAACTGCGGCAGGTACCAGAGACATTCATAGGAATGGCCCCTAACCAGCCCTTTTAGCCTTTCTGTATAAAAAGTATACACTGTCTGGTTATTTGGCAGTTGTTATTTCAGACTGTTCATATAAATGGTTCATATAACTGCTAGGTGGTTACTGCATGCTATTTTTTTCTAACTTTTTTCTTGTTGGCAGTGTTTCTGCCCTTTTTCAATCAGTGTAGCATCTGAAAGCTTTTTTGCTATTTTTTACCTAAAGAGGTTCTGCAGATACGATTCCTCAAACAGCTGGAAAGTTCCTGCAGTGGAAAATTATCCTTTTCTCTTTTTGTTCTCTTACAAACAAAACCCATGAATGTAAAACCCCAAAGTGACATAAAAAAAAACTGTCAACTTCCTGTATGAGAAACTTAAATTACAAAAGAGGCTTGTGAACAAATTTTTTGATGTAGATTAATTCTTGCTTTCTTGTTTATTAATCACTCATTCTGATTATTTGCATTTGAAAACCCCCTAATTTATATTTTCTACTCTGTTTTCTACTGTTTGTAATTTCCAATAAAGCCAGAGAAAGAAACAAAAAAAACCATTGTTCTTTTTCTGTTTCTTTCACTGTTTGTACTTCAACTCTTTAAAAATGTAGCCTTTTTTCAGTGGCTTCCAAATATATGGCTCAAAAAGATTACAGGAACACTTAATCAGAGTAAAGCATCAAGTCAGTTAAACTTTGGGGACAGTGATCTGGTCATTTAAGTAGCAGAGGGGCTGTTAATAAATAACAATAAGACAACAACAAGACAACCCCCAAAACAGGAATGGTTTTACAGGTGGAGGCCACTGACATTTTTCTCTTATCTTTTCTGACTTTTTTCACTAGTTTTGCATTTGGCTAGAGTCAGTATCACTACTGGTAACATAAGGCGATAACCTGGACCCTACAGAGGTTGCACAGATAGTACAACTCCTCCAAGGTGGCACATTAATATTTGCCATTGCCAGAAGGTTTGCTGTGTCTCCCAGCACAGCTCAAGAGTATGGAGGAGATTCCAGGAGACAGACAAATATGCTAGGAGAGTTAGACAGGACCGTAGAAGGTCCTGAATCCATCAACAGGACCGGTATCTGCACCTTTGTGCATGGAAAAACAGCATGAGCATTGCCAGAGCCCTACAAAATGACCTCCAGCAGGCCACAGGTGTGAATGTCTCTGATCAAACAAATAGACTTTATGAGGTTGGCCTTAGGGGCTGGCATCCTCTCGTGGGCCCAGTGCCCACTGCCCACCACTGTGAAGTTCAGCTGGCATTTGGCATAAAATACCAGAATTGCATGTCTACCAGTTTTAGGGGTGTCTTTGAATTCAGCCCTTTGTAGGTTGATTTGTCTTCATGTGCTTGTCCAGTATGTGAAGATTGAGGTTTATTGTTGGATAACAGTTTTGTAGTCATCTGCATCTCAAATTTGAATAAATCCAATTTGAGCCACTAAAATGGACTCTAGAGCCACAAAGGAGCATGTTGTAGTGATGTACATTAATCATCCAACACAACAGTTACAGAAAAGTAACAGATTTCACTTATATGAAATAATCCTTACCAATTCTTAAAACTATGTTTTAAAGTAATATTTAAAAGATGTGAAAATTACAGGAGTTAAACAGGATGTGTGCTAAATTAGTGCTATCCTTCTGTCACAAAGCACCCCTGACACTCGTCTCCACCCACTCCACCCTGCCTGAACTCTCTACTTTACCTCTCTTGTGCTCTGTCCGTTGCTTTGGATGGTGGATCCCAAGTATTTAAACTCATCCACCTTTGCCACCTCTACTCCTTGCATCTTTACCGTTCCATCTGCCTCCCTCTCATTCACACACATGTACTCTGTCTTGTTTCTACTGACTTTCATTCCTCTTCTCTCCAGTGCATACCTCCACCTCTCTA
>VUQH01089398.1:0-18283 GCA_015106775.1 Etroplus canarensis | reverse complement strand
CTACAACTGAGCCACCTACAACTACCACTTCAACCCCAACACAATCTACCTTGGCCAATACAACAATGACTTCTCAGCTCCCTTCAACTACAGCGTGCCCTGGTGGACATGAGGTTACGTGCACTTGGTCAGATTGGATCAACCTGGGACAGCCTACAGCAGGCCCTGATGGTGGAGAAGATGAATCCATCCAGAAGATAATCTCTGCTGGTTATAATGTGTGCTCAGCACCAAAAGAAGTCCAGTGTAGAGCTGCTCTTTACCCAGCTCTTACCCTGTCACAGGTGGGACAAGATGTGATCTGCAATAACGAAGTGGGTCTCATATGTAGCAATAAACAACAAGGGCTTCAGCAAGAGTGTTTTGATTATGAGATCAGGTTCGAATGTTGTGGCTGTACAACAACGTCTGCTCCTTCTACAACACTTCAAACTCCAACTGTAGCCATTATAACATCAGTGCCCTCTACCACAACTGAAATAACCACAACTCATTCACCTACAACAGTTTCACCTACAACCACAACTCAAAAAACAACTGTAACTCAGCCACCTACCGTTAAAGCACCTTCAACAACTGAAAGAACTACAGTTCCTACAACTACAACTAGTAGTACAACCACAACTGAGACAACTACAACTGAGCCACCTACAACTACCACTTCAACCTCTTCTGCAACAATACAGACTACATCTCCAGCCAATTTAACCACAACCAAAAGTGATATGTCAGGTAAAACTGTGCCATCCAGTACTAGAGTAATTCCGACTGTTACTGAATGGTCCCTTACCCCAAAATCTACAAGTATAATCACAATACCTACAACTCATTTGTTTGTAGGTACTACTACTACTACTACTACTACAGGTTCCACGACTGAGTCCCAGGTAGCAACAGCAACAACCTCTCAACCACTTACTCAACCACTGACTTGCCATTGTCTTCATAATGGTACAACGTTTTCTCCTGGTAAGCATGGGTTTTTTAACTATTTTCTATATTTCAGTTCAAATACTTCTCAGAGTCTTCAGAATTGACTTTTTTTTTTATTAACTATGACATATTTTTTTCATTAAATAGCCACAATTGGATGTAAAAGATATAATATTCAAATTTTAACGCCTGCAGCCAGTGTTCAAATACTGAGCTTGTGCTCACACTCTATGTACAAAGTAGCACCATAAAACAATAATGATACATATGATGCATATATAAGACTTTCCTACACATTACACTGTATGTATTGCTTTTTTATTCAGCCCAAATTTCAATATCTTTGGGACACTGGATAATATATGAATAAAAACACAATGCAATGGTTTACAAATATTGTACCTTTGGCTACTCCCTTGTATTTCCCCCAAGGGGCCACCAAAGCAGATCAATATATATTGCTAATTTGGTAAAGGTAAGGGTAAAGTCCGTTGGGCTTTTTACACCCAAGCCTACAAGGCTCATTGGGCCGGAGCTTATCCCCGGTTTCTGTAGCATGAAGCGACTTAGGAGTTAGACTCCTCCTGGATGGGACGCTAGTCCATCGCAGGTTACCTCCCCAGTATTTACTGGTACCCATTTTTACTGCTGGGTGGACAGAGGCACACTTGCAGTTGAGATCTTGCCTAGGGGTCTCGGCACGGTGGAGGTCTGACCGGGATTCGAACTCACAACCTCTCGCTCATGAGCCTGGCACCTTAACCGTTACACCACTGCCCCTGCATTGCTAATTTGGCAGAGGTCTTATTCGGGATGCCCTTCCTGATACATTTTAATCAGAAAAGAACATACAATAGTATATCAAATGTTGAAAGTGTAATATTTTACTAATTCATGAAAAACACTTGCTCATTTTGAATTTTATGTCAGCAGCAAATCTCAGGAACATTGGGACATGGCAGTGTTTTCCACTGCGTAGCATCCCCTCTTCTTAACAACATTACATGAATGTCTGGGAACTAGGGAGACCAGCTGCTGCCCATCCTTACTTCTGGGGGACTTGCCTCTCTAATCACATTACTAGCTAGTTGCTAGTTAGTTTAATTAGTTGAAGCATGTTCGTCCAGGGTTTTTTTATAGTACAGCTTACTTTTCTAGCCTTTTGTTTCCCTTGTCTCAACTTTTTTGAGATGCGTTTCTGCCATCAAATTCAAGATGAACTAGTATTTTTCATATACTTTTAAAATATCTCACTTTCAACATTTGATATATTTTCTGTAGGTTCTTTTGTGAATAAAATATTGCTTTATGAGATTTGCAAATCACTGCATGGTGATTTTATTTATATTTCACACAGCATCCCAGTCTTTTTGGAATTGGGGCTATACAACCTAGAGACCAGCATGCATAATTTTTTATATCCGTTTAGTTGTATTTATATAGCTTCACAATAACAGTCATCTCAACAGTCTGTATGCCCTGGTCTTCCCTTTAACAATTTTTCTGTGTCTCATGTGTAGGTTCTATAGTGTACAATGTGACAGACCATGACGGCTACTGTTACATAGGCTACTGTAATGAGAGCTGTCATGTTGTGCTCAAACATGAATGTGGTGCTCCAGTTGGGAAAGACTGTGTCAGTGTTAATCCTCCAAGAAAGGTACTTTTATATTTCCAGTTCGCATATTGTTATCTATTTTAAAACCCCTTTTTTTCATGAACTGCTCAAGTAATAAAGCAATAAGCAATTTTGTTATGTATTTTGCAATATCATATCACATCAGAATACCTTTTTAATCCTAGGGGGAAATTACTTAAGACTGTTTAATTTTTTGCATGCCCCTCTTTTTTCTTTTTCCAATCTATAATTCTCCTTGTAGGATGGTGAAAGTTGGAGCGAAAGTAGCTGTCTTATAGGAACATGTAATGATGGCAAAGTAACCTATAATCACACATACTGTCCGACTCCGACGCCTGTAGCATGTGCAAATGACTTCCCTGCTGTTGAAGTGAAGGACAGTGATAATTGCTGCTCCCATTATGAATGCCAGTGTAAGTTTGATCTACTAAAATATTCCTAGTCCATGTGATTTCAAATTTAAATGTGTAAAAGCATGTTAGAAGCATGATTGTTTTTATGTTTAAACTTGCTTGAATTTTTCTTAAGATAATAGATGTATCATATATATTTGTTTAAACACTCTATATGTTCCTATATAATGCATATAGTATTGGTGTGGTACTGGTGTATACCACATATCTCATTTTAAAAGTGTAATAACTGTATCTTATGAAGGTATCTGCTATGGTTGGGGAGATCCACATTACGTCACCTTCGATGGAACCTACTATGATTTTGAAGGCAACTGTTCTTACTGGTTGATGAAGGAGGTCTTGCCCAGATACAACTTCAGCATTATGATCAGTAACCGCTACTGTAATGCAGCCGTCAACCTGACCTGCCCTCAGTCGATCACTGTCTTCTACCAAAGCTACGAGATCTTTATAACTCAGAAGGATATCAATGGATATTTTATGAACCAAGTAATTTTACAAATATATTTAAATATTTTCATTGTTTAAATGTTTTCCTTGAGGAAACTCACTCTTTTACCTACTGATTTGGACTATATACATGACCTAATTTTTATGTGTCCAAAAAGGGGCTTTTTTACCACCACTGTACCTGCATTGTATATTTTATATTCCATAGTTTGAGTTACATTTGACATTTCTGACTTTTTCTGACTTTTGCTTTTTTTTTAAGATTTCTGTGAATGACAAGCTTGTAAAGCCTGCATACCAGAATGCTGACTTCCGTGTAACTACCACTGGTATTAATACAGTACTCATCATCCCTGAAATCCAAGCCAAGATCACCTTCTCTGGGCTCATATTCAGTATCTACTTGCCCTATAGTATATTTGGTGGAAACACCGAAGGACAATGCGGTGAGTCCTCCAAAACAAATGTATATAATATGCTTTTTGTTCTTCAGCATCTAATAATGAAAGCAGGTATAAACTATTGTACCTAGTGAACTCTTTATAATTAATTAATTTTTAAAAATGGGCCCAAAGTAAAATTGCTGCCCCAGTGCATATGATTACCAGAGTCTTGTCATGGCTTTACTAAAACATGGTGGTTTCTCTAGGCATGTGTGACAACAACCGGGCAAATGACTGCATGTTGCCTAGTGGCAAAATTGATCCTTCATGTCCCAATATGGCAAAGACGTGGCAGACCCATAACTGTGAAGACCCAATTCCAACTACACCAACAACAACACTGGCACCTACAACCACAACTACACCCACACCTACAACCACAACTACACCCACACCTACAACCACACCTACACCCACACCTTTGCCCAATACCTGCAACACAAGCATCTGTGAGATCATCACGGGCAGGTAGGATGAAAACAGAAAATATTTTTCAAATGTCACTGTCAGCTATAACATTGGTTAGTTTTAAAAATTATTTATCTAAAGGATGTGTTGCCTACAAAGATTCTTTCTTCTCTTCCTTAAGTTCCTTTCAGATATGCTTTTCATCAACATTTATAACAGAGCTTAAGTCTGAAATAAATACTATCAAATTATTGTAAAAGTCACATTGCAGAAAGACTTGATACAGACTAAGAAAATGTTGGAATTTGTTACTGGCGCTGGTTTGAGTGTTTGAGTTATTCACATTCACACCTCTATGCTTCAGTCATATTAATATAGACTGCTGTTGTTTGCAAAGAACTTGAGTTTCCATCCTGTTTCACTGAGTTTGTCATAAAATTTCCTTAAAAAGCACTGTGCTGCCAGGGTCAAATGAATATGTTTAGCATTGTTTTTGGAAGTTTTTATTTACTGCATTATTGATAGTTTTCAATCATTTCCTGCCCCACTGTGTTCCTCCTTATCCAGTGAGACACGCCTACCACCGACTTCTGATTTTGTTTTTTTCACTCATGTTGGGCTGGGTCAGACAGCTGTTTTACTTTCACACCATGTGGTTGAATTTTCACATTTCACATTATACTAATTCCCCAAGTATATCCAGTTCCTGTACTGCAAAAGCAACGGTTAACATTCACTGTTCCTCATTCCAGTTGTCTGCTCCTTTTAACTCTTTGTTCAGTTTGTTGTTTGGACCCTGCTGCCATGCTACGTTGTGATATGCCTCTGTGCCGTGCTTTTCTTAAGAACTCTTTTACTCTTATATATGTAGTATTGCAACAGTCTCTGAGTTCAGTTATATGGACACATAAACTTCCTTCGTGTAGGAATTTGCACCAGCCCTTTCTGTCTCTGAAGGAATTTTTCACAAGCCATACCTGTTCTGTTGTCAGACATCAAAGCTGACATCACTGAGTGCTTGCTCATAGGAGATTCTTAGATGTTATTGGGTTTCTCTCTCAATATTGTAGGATGTAAACCTTACACTAACAAAAGGCTCTTTGAGCTGACTGTTCTGTTAACTGTTGTTAACAAAATGTGAAGTCTTTTTCCATGTCTCCAAAAAATCTAATTATCACAGAACCCTTTTTATTTTAATCCTTGCCATTGTGGCTGTATATTATCTGAACTCAAACATCAAAGTCAAACTCCTCTGTTTTTGAGAGTCATTGCAAGCGAACAAAAGGACAAGTTCGTTCCTTTTCACAACAGTTCTGTCATGGCAGCCCTGACAGACCCCCCTGTCTGTATTAAAAAAAAATTGAACACACAGATGAAGCCGGCACTTTACAAACTCTGGCTCTGAAAAACTGGCACAGATCCAAAGCAACACATTACTGCTTTATTCACTCATTTCAGCTTAATGTGTAATGATGAAATCAGCTTGAATTGTGTCACTAACTATGAATCCCATCCTTTCCAGTGTGTTTGAAGCTTGCCACAAGTTAGTTAACTACAGCTCATTTGTTACTGCCTGTGAATCTGATGTGTGCCACATACGCATTAATCACACTGGCTGTACCAGCATACAATCCTATGCTGATGCCTGTGCTGAGGCTGGAGTGTGCATTGACTGGAGGACTTCCACCAAAGGACTATGTGGTATGCAGTTTACCTTAAGCATTACATAATAATATTTAAATTGTAAAGCGTATCTTAGCAACACAGTTACAACAATGACTTCACATCGGTCTTCATCTCTTAATAGAATATAAATGTCCAAGCCCCAAAGTATATCAGGCCTGTGGCCCTCTTGTGGAGTCCACCTGTGATTCATGGTAAAGCAACAACACCTTGCAATTTTTATCACACAGTCAATTGGAAGTCTGTCTGTCTGTCTGTCTGTCTGTCATTCACTGCACGTATGTTTTTGTTTCTGCAGGTACAACCAGAAATTCATATATGCTGTGAATGAGTTCAGTAAAATGACAGATGTAAAGCTGGAGGGTTGCTACTGCCCAAATGGCACTTCCCTTCTTTCTTCCAGCACAAATGAATGTGTGCCCACTTGTGGTAAGAGCAGACAGTCCTACTGTATTGCAACAAATATACTGCCACTTTTTGCCACTGAGCAAGTTACAAAATGGTACACGATTATTGAAAAAACAAAAATCAGAAAAAGGAAAAGTTGAAGAATTTTCAATGCGATAATTTCAAATACAGGGGACAAGAATGCCTTTATACAGTTCAGGCAGGAATTAGTCAGCCAGAGAAACAGATCTTCAGCCTTCACCACACTTGAGTCTCCAAAAGGACCAGAGAGCCAGAGATTAATTCCCCAGGTCCAGAGAGTGTGTGGGAGTGAGTGTAATTCAGGCAGTCTTAGCTCGAGAGTCTAGGCAGGTATTCAGGAAGGTCACTGAGAGGATCATTCCAGGCACAGCAGTAGAGGAGAGAACCCAGGTTACTGCAGCTGAGTAGTAACACTCCACAGGTGTACCTGCCAGTCTCCTCCTCAGCCATGTCCCAACTATTGAAACTAGGCAGAGCTGATCACATGCATGGATGAACCAGCACCTAAATACCAGGGAATATGGCAGTCCCCAGCTTTTTAATGTTTTATTGAAACAGCATATATTTAGATTAAGATAGCACTATAAGGAAGTCATGTGATGTACTTGCATTTACTTTTCTGGTCTTACTCATCTTAAGTCACATTTTAACCATATAGTCTTACAATCATTTTTATTCTATACACTTTAAGCACTTTATCTACCTCACATCGATGGACAAGTTAGATTCACCAATTACCCATGCCTTTGGACTATGAACATGTAAACTCCAGACAGAATGGCCCCAACAGGACTCAAATCAGTGAACTTCTTGCAGTGCCCTCTATATCACCCTCAACATGCATATTTTTTGGAGGGAGGCCCAGATGAGAGGCTGATTTTTTTATTTATTTATTTTTAGGTTGCTCTTACTGGTTTCTTAAAAGTCGCCTACCTTAACATTAATAGCATTTGCTCAGTGAGCACCGTGGCAGCTAACAAACACTAATGAATGAAAATACCTTTATGTTTTATATTTTTCTCCCAATAGAAATCTGTCGGCTAGCAAATGGAAACTGGAAAAAGGTAAATTATTTGTCATTAGTGGCTAACCTGTTTTACCTAACTGCACTTCTTTTACTCACTTGTTCTGCCATACAATATTGTGTTCCCAGGCCAATGAAACATGGACAGAAGACTGTGAAGAGTGTATATGTGAGGAAGACACACTGCAGGTTACCTGCCATCCCATATCCTGTCCAACACAGCCACCCCTCAGCTGTGACAAAGAAGGTCAAGTCAAGGTCAATCACACCGTTGGATGCTGTCAAAATGAGACGTGTGGTATGTAAGCAACAAGAAGGTAGAAACTACTCGTGCTAGAGTTAACACTTTCTGAATACAGTCTATACTTAAAGAGATATATTATATTCATAGATTTATCACAGTCCATCCTACACCTACTTAAAGGGTCAGGAGTAGTCTTAAGATTATTTTAGTTTGTATTTTATGCATATTGTTGCAACTGAGAGGTTTCTGATAACTTATAGTTCCATACAGTGGAACAGGACGACCCGAATGCAGTGAATACTCCACCGTTAAAACACACAGCCGAAACTGTATTGTACAGGATCTTGATTATATATGTCCATAAATATATCAATTAGAAAAGACACACCAGAACTCTGGTAAGAGAGACAGCATATTTTGCAGATGTATTTGGTGAATCATTGACTCTGAGTACAGAGAAGTTTAAAATGGAAACAAATAATTAAAGCAACAAAAGTAGATCTTTTACCAAGGTCTAAAGCAGATCAGCTGGCTCTTATAATAATTATGAAAGAAAACCTTTGGAAATCTATGGAGAAATTCATATCAGGGAAGCTATTTCAGCTGTTACACAAATGCAGTCATACTATAATTGTAATATAAAATATTTTGAAAAGCACTGGTTTACAGGCATAGTACAAGGGTATAAACTTGACCTTCTTTATTTATTTGTCTTTTATTTCAGAGTGTGATGTGAAGCTTTGCTCTAGCTCTGTGCCATCCTGTCCTGTTGGTTATACTCTAAACACCACAATGGAAACTTGTTGCATCAAATACTTCTGTGGTAAGTGTGTTCTTGCGTGGGCAAAATAGCATAATTGAATAACCAGGTTTACATTTTACCACAGTTAATTGTTGGGGAACATTTACTGTGCATTCACTGATTGATCTGATTGTCTCACAGTGCCTAAAAATGATGTGTGCGTCTATAACAACCAAGAGTATCAGGTAAGATTGCAAATCTATCACCTCCGTGATGTGAAGAGACTGAAATCAATCAATGCCTCTTGATCACAGAGATTTTGATAATTTATGTTTTTACAACCAATAGCTTTCCATCAGTAGGATCTGAAGGATTGTTTATGGTATAGTATAATAGCAGCTGCGAATGTTTTAATGTGCTCTAATTTGTAACTCTCTTTGATCTAAGTTGTTATTGGTGATGACCCCAGCCCCAATCCTAACCCTGAGTCTAACCCTAGTCAGTCAAAATATGTAACTTTTGCTTTTATTAAATTGTTCTCCCAAGTTTTAGCAATCAGCGAGCCAAGAACATAATTATTCTAATAGTCAGTTATATTATATAAATATAACTCAGACCTCTGAGGGTTTTGTCAGGGTTATCAGGAAAATTAATTGCCATCATCCTTGACTTACTTTAATTTAACATCTATCAGTAGAGATGGAAATCAGAGTTACTCAAAGTATTATTATTATTATTATTATTATTATTATGTCTGTAGTTGTTGATGTTCAGATTTTTTATTGTATGCCAGTTCAGTAAATTAGTTCTCTGTTTAGCTTTCCAGTGGTGTTTGCTATTTATCCCCATTGAGCTTTTCATCTTAACTGCAAATTGTTCAACTTCCATTCTCTTTATCTTTTCTTTTGATAAATTTCACCACAAGGATCCATGAAGTGGTGAGCCTGGTACATACAGCTGGTCGGGGGAATCTGCTAAGAATTACAATACATTTTAATGAAAAAATATTGACATTTAGCATCAGAGTATCCATAATCATAGCAAACCCAGGCACGGGGGACCTCGAGCCAGTGTGCTCCTAGTACGGGTCCCAAGCCTGGATAAATGGGGAGTGTTGAATGAGGAAGGCCTCTGGTATTAAATCTTTGCCAAAAACCACACAATGGCACGGAGAAAGTTTTCTATCAAGTCACATGTGGCTTATTGGTCACATAGTTGAAGTAGGACATGTCACATGGAACTTTGAAAGTGAAACCTGTCAATCAAATGTAATTCATTTAAACATCTCAGACATAAATGTTCCTTTTACAAAGACAATGTTCATCTTTTGACTGACAATATTGTAGCAATTCATTTAGCTCCATGATTATTGTTTAGATCATAGTCCTGCAACTGCGCTGCTTCTCCTCATGCTTTGGCCACCCTATGAGTGTCTGTCTGAAGTGAACTTTTCATTCTGTCCATCCAGGTTGGAGCTCTGGTGCCAGTGAAGCCATGTCAGACGTGCAGTTGTAGTAACCAGACAGACAACAGCAGCCATCTGCACACAATCGAGTGTCAGCCACTACCATGTGACACACACTGTCCTGTGGTAAGAGCAGTCCCTCATTTTTTCCTCTCACAAGAAGACACCCCCCCAACACACACACACACACACACACACACATCCACCCATCCCTCCATCTACCCATCTAACCACTTAGCCCAGCTGTCACTGGGCAAGAGGCAGAGTACAAGACTCCAGTCCATCTCATGAACTGCCTTTTTAGCGCACTCTGGCCCAGTACCTCCGTCTTCGACGTTGGTTTTCTTGTCCGAGTATTCTTGGGCGTTGGTTCGTGGGCATCATAATGCATCCACTTGCCAGCTGGTCATGTTTTCTGCATGTTAAGGGGGCCAATCTCCTCCCTCACCCTTGCATGTTTAGCCTGGGGCCTCATGGTACCCAGTTTCCTCCTGTCGCTGACTTGGAGGCACTGCATAGGACTTGCTGTGCAGAGGCTATCTACTGGCAGAGAGAGACTTGCATACTTGGCTCTCCTTTTCACACGACTGTATACAGTAGTGCTAGCCAGTGGCGAGGGCTGAAAGCGAGAGGTGACAAGCACACAGGCTAATGCACTAGTCGCATCACACTGCCATTTGACAGGCTATATTCAGGATCTTCAGGCCCTCAGGCAGCACGCTACATCACAAACAGACATAATTCTGTCATGGAATTCACTCCATGGGCTCAGGGACACTTCCAGGAATCACTGTCTGTGAACACAGTTCACTGTGCCATTCACTAATGCAGATGAAAGCTCTATCACACAAAGAAGAAGTCATAAGGGGAACAAAATTATCCTGCAGTGTTAAAATGTTCAAAATAATCTCATTCAAACCTGATCTTGTGTTGGTTTTACATTTTTATGCGTTGTTTATATTGTGTGTCTATTTAGGGTTATGAGTACAAGAACAGCTCGAGTCAGTGCTGTGGCGAGTGCGTCCAAACAAGCTGCATTGTCACGATATCAAACAATTCCACACATACATTAAAGGTTGGTATATGTGCAAGTGCATTTTATTCTCTATGTATGCCATTAAAATTGAATTGAATATGTTAATAATTATTAACCAAATCCTACCTATAATGGAGGTGAGCAGAAATAAAAAATTTGAGCTCTGAAATTTAAATTTCAGTGACAGAGTTGGGATAACCACAGTTCATGAGTAAGCAAAGTACCCTAGATATCTGTATTTCATCTTTTTATTAGTGTCATCAAATTATGCTAACAAGTCAGACACGACAACTACCGGGTGGCAAACTGTGTTAGAGTTAAGGGATACGGAAAACAAGTTATGATGTGCAATCATATTCTTGTCTGGCTTTGCCCATAAAAAAACAAAAATCATACAAGATTTAAATTTAGACCATCTCTCCTTTAAGATAAGTCATCTTTTTGTACACCTGTGGACCGCGTTCACTGAGGCTACTGTTTTTAGATTGTTAAATCCCTGCTGACTTTAGATTGAGGATTCTGATCATGGCCACACCAACACAGTTGTCTTGTACTAAATCACTTACTCGCCAGGTGTGCCTTATTATGAGTTAATTCACATCCAGAAAGTGTTTGACATATCAACAGTGATACTGTGTGCATCAGAGAGGCACAAATTCACGTGGTCAGAATGGGACTTCTAGGGAGTTAACGTGTAAGTAAGGCTGCTTTATAAGGTGGCCTTAAAAAGGAGCTCAGCCAACTTTAAATCAGGTGTGGTTCCCAAAAAAAGAGCTTTATTTGCTCACACTTTACACAGTTGCAGGTCCTAAATAAATAAATAAGTGGGAAATTTTGATTTGACTGTTCATTTATTGATGAAAATGATACAAATTTTCCTCAATGTGAAGTTAAAAGCATGTGAACCTTTAATTTAATTATCTGGTGTGACCCTCTTGTTTGTTATTGATCAGTTCTGTGTGTTGACTTGGACCTTAAATTGTGTTGCTAGAATGTTGTTTTCCTTTCTCTGATCTGAATTTTAATCTTTTACCCACAAGGGTTATCATTTAACCCTTATCAATAACCTGTTTTGGTCTCATCTCTCCACACAACAGTATTCCAACAGGACATGGGCAAAAATCTTGTGTTTTTAGTCATATTTATGCAGAAAGACAGAAAATCTCAAATAGTTCACAAAGTCCATGGAATGATGCTCAGTCTGCAGCTGTTTTACAGAATTGCATTATGTGTTTTTTTCAGCCTGGCAGTATCTGGTCTCCTGTTGGGAACCCCTGTATGAAGTTTGAGTGTGTGATGATTGCAAATCAGTTCATCACCATCGAGGCCAAGACCATCTGTCCAACCTACAACCCTACTGAATGCATACCAGTAAACTTAACACACACAGTCGCACACAAACACAACTGAGAAAAAATAGAACACAAGAGGGATCTAATATCATTGTATCTTCACACAGCAATCTGACTACAGATAACTCAGGCAAATGTTTCTGCCAGGTCATTAAAAGATTAAAATCCACCATATTTTACAAATCTTTTGTTACAATCACTCAATGTACTCATGAACTCTGTGAATTTCATTGACACCTGCTTGAACTTCAGGTAGCAAAAATATCCACATAACTGCAAACTCACAGGCCATAGACTTCTACTGATGTGATGTCTTTGTCTCCTGCAGGGAACAGAATCCATTGCACCAGATGGCTGCTGCCATGTCTGTATGTATTAATTCCACAAGTTCTGCGATTTATATTTTTCCAGCTATTGAGGCTTGATGGCACCCTCTGCTCCCTTTAGATACCATGGCCCTATTATGTCATGTAATCATAATGTCATTGTTATCTCAGTAATGCATTTTGAAGCTTCTTGCAGTGTATGACGTTACAGAATTATTACCAAAATGATAACTAAAGCAAATTCTACATTTAAGGTGTAATGTACTTCTATAGTAAAACTATAGTCAAACTTTTCATGTATTCATTTGTTTTTTTTAAGGTCAGGTGTTCTCAGTAAGTTTATTTGTATGATCTAAAGCAGATACAGACTCAGTGAAAATATAGATGTGCTTTTACAGTAGTCTTTGTTTTTTCAAGGAATCCAAAAATTGCATGATCATGATGTCAAATGAGATGGTTTATTCTCTCACCGTGGCTGTCTTGTCCTCAGGTATTCAAAAGGGTCACGCATGCAATGTGTCAACAACTGCTATGTACCTGGAAAGCCAAGGCTGCCACGCCAAAGACCTGGTCAACATTACATCTTGTAATGGAGCATGTGGTACCTTTACCTTGTGAGTCCTCCTTACGTACTATTTCTTAATATCAGCTTCAAGAAAAATGCTTAAAATTGATGTTTTTGTTTTGTGAGATTTGAAAAATGAAATGTCTCACATAACATCTCATTAACATCATGCATTTTGTTTAAATTTGGGGGAAATCTAATATAAAAATTAAAAACTAAGTTTGTAAAATAAAAAAGTGTCCATATGATACCGTTGTTAGGGTTATCTGTAAAATAACAATGAATTCACCCAGGAATCAGCATTAAGAACTTTTATTATTGGCAGCAACGGAACAAATGTTTCTCAGTAATCAAGTTACATTTGTTCAGAGAGGCAGTCTCTCCGAGTTCCATACTGTATATACAACAGAGGAGAACAAAGATGACGTTACCCAACAATCAGGAATAGATCATAAATGGCGTCTTCCCTGAGACAAGGTTCCAAGAGGATGGAGTTCAAACAAAGTTTCATATCAGCTTCTAGGAACATTCTTTTTTAAGATTATACGGAATCATACAAGTCGGATACACACACACACTATGGTGATCACTACAAAAGCATAATTCTAAGTATAATTTTTCTAACATTTCCCCCCTGTTTATGCTTTTTGTAAATATCCATACGAGTCTTTTTTTTTTGTTTTTATCTACATTATGTCAGCATAACAACACTTTTCGATTTTTATAGTGGGCATTATCATACATTATACTTCAGACAGAGAAGCAGTGTCACAATCACTCCATTCATCATCAGCTGGAGGAACCTGGTGGCATACAAAATTTGTTTTGGTAATGGCAGTATCAGTCAATCTAAGAAGGAGAACTCTGATGCAGGGGATGCAACAGCATCCACAGGTCACAAGTATGGCTGCTGCAACCCCTAGGGAGACTAAAAATGAAGAGATTAGTCCACTCCACCTGTCAAACCATTTCTCCAACATAGCAGTAAAAGGATTATCATTCAGGTAATTCTTTGGATAAAGTGGTTAACTCTTTAAGAACTCAGGTAATAGAACCATAAGGGCCTATGTTATTTGGAATGAATGTGCAGCAGAAATACCATCTTACATACTCCTCCTTCCATAGCCAACATCATATCTACAGCTATGCTCTTTTGCCATGACAAAATTGAAGTAGAAGCCAGTTGTTCTGCTACACCCTGAAACCCATCCCTGGTCAAATTTAGAAATCTCTGTTGGTTATAATACAAGTAATTCATCCAATCTACATTTTTATTCATAGTAATCCACCAAAATAAAATAGACTCAAATCCAGCAGCAACTTTGTTATGAGCTATAAAATCATCAGGCACACCACAGGGCACACCAATAGCATCAGTGTCTAGACGACATTGTATTTCTTGTCTCTGTGCACGGGGTGTTTGGGGGAGCTGAGCCAGTTGTTGTAGAGCTGCAGCAGGGAGTACCTGGAAAGGCATTAGAAGTTGAACCAGGGCACATGACCCCTGCCAATCAGGTGGAAGTTCTGACCTCAGTTTCTTGATCAACACAACCACCACACATTAGAGCAGTGCACAAACCATGATGAACTGTACTCTCAGGGGACATAGTAACATTGACAGAACATTGATAGAAGTGAGAGGGTGTGGACCTGAATGCCTGATCCATCTCATACAAAGCAGGTGTAATTACTAGAATAATATTCAGCACCTGGTGGAATCGATGGACCATCAGGTGGAACTAAGCAATGCACTGTTTAAGTGGAGGCAGTTGGCTGCTGCACAGTTATGCTCAATAATGCAGCATCTCTGTTGCTACATGATGAATAAGATCTTTGTGAGTGATATTTACTATCCATCATTATTTCCTTCAATGCCATGTGCTAACACAATGCAGAGCAGCTACCTAAACTTTACTAGCACTAAGGCTGATAATCTAATTTATAGTCAACCTCACTGCGTACAACTGTGGAAACTGTAGCTCCTCTGAGAAAGAAAGCAACAAATCAGAGCAGTTTGACTCCCTGGTTTAATTCTCAAACACTCGTCTTAAAGCAGGCAACACGAAATGGCGTTCCAGTAATTTAGAACACCTTCATCTGGCCTGGAGAAATAGTATGTTAATCTATAAAAAAAAAAGCCCTTTGTAAAGCTAGGACATCAGCTATTCATCACTGACCAGATGCCACTGCCAGACTTTAGCTTATGAATTGTTTGAAAAACACAAGCCTTCCTGAAATGTTGCCCAGTAACATAATGTACACATAGTAATTATCATATTTTTACTCATGTTCAATTACCATGCTGGTATATGTATCTTAATCCATTTGATCCTGTATTGTTTGTTTTGTGGTTCTTTTTGTGGTTTACATACATTAGTCAATTATAAGCACAAAATGAAATGTTAGTCATCAAGTCATCACCATGTCATGCATCACCATAAGCTACTGTATAGATCTAAAAAAAAAAAATTCACCACTCAAAGGCATTGGGCAGCTACAGGCAGCTTGTAAGGTGGAGTTTTCTTCTTGTATGTCACTCAGTGAATGAATTGGATTATCTGAGTAAAATTCTATGTTCTCACTCGGAGAGAGATAACTAGTAGACCATTATTCTGGAGCACTACCATACAATTTCTTTGCACCATATTTCCTGTCCATAAAAATCTCCAAAGACTTTTAAATTTCCTCATCTTAACTCCAAATAGTTTTTGGCCTTAGAAGCCCTTTTTTCATGGCTGAGATGCTTTGTGCATAACTTTTACCCTAACAAGATTTAGGATTTCAAGGTAAATTTTTTCTCATAATGTTTTCACTAGGAAGCAGGCTTTGAGCACTGCAGTCTAAAAATTTGATGTCATCAACTGGCGGAAAGTTCTTTCAGTGTCCTCTTTCACACCATCCTTTGATTACCTTACGTGTGTCTTTTTCTCTCTCAGCTACTCTACCAAAATGAGGTCTTTGCAGCACCAGTGCTCCTGCTGTCAAGAGGTGGCCACGTCTGAGCGGCAGATCCAGCTCTCCTGTCCTGACAACACAGAGATCACCTACACTTACACCCACATTGATGCCTGTGGGTGCCTCGAGACAGAGTGCTCTGCACTTGGCCAAAGTGAAACGACCACACGCGGAACATAGGACAAAAATCATGCCTAAAAAAACTCAGACCACAACTCAACTGTCATGATTGAATCAGTCTCTCTGGTGTCTGCATAGATGATTCACCCATTTAATCTCCAGTGTCATAGTGTACTTAGTTTTAGACTGGTAACTTTGTAAACACACAAAAATCACCAAAATAAATGCTGTAGCCACAAGCTGAGAATGTCGGTTTCTGTTCTGGTGTCTTATTTAATGTACATTTTGTGTGAATGTATTCAACAGCCTATATCAGCTGTGCACAATTATTAGCCAGCTTCTTTTCCTCAGGTAAAATGTGCCAGAAAAGAGATCTAACAGACTCTGAAAAGTCAAAAACTAGTGATGGTGGAAATGAAACGTTCGACAGATCGAAACATTTGGAACAATTGATTCAGAAAAAGATTCATCTTTTGGAACGCTGGAAACATCTCGCCACAGTGACATCTGCTGGCCAAATAAATGCATAATTTTACATTTTTACAGTCAAACAGTTGAATGTTTTCTTGTCTCATGACTTCTTACACTGGTTTGTAGTATTATTTGTATGGAAGGGTATTTATTTTAATCAGTCAGTATTTTAGGGGGTGCTTCTATACATTTATGAATGACTTCTTTATTCAGAATTTAAATAAAACAACACAAAAATAAAACATGAAACAAAAAAAGACATTATAATAATATGATAAATAAACTATGTCTATCAAAGTATCTTACTTTGAATTCACACAAGACAACCTTCACCATAACTTGTTTAAAAGGAGCAGGAAGAAGCAAATGCTTATTAAGCCTTACCCCTGCTCAATCCATCACGTAACTATTGATATTGCCTAATATAAACATATACCAAATAATATACCATCCAATACACAAAAAAATACATTGCAAAAATGTAAATTTAGAGTTTCAACACTCTACCTCAGCCATATATTGATTTATAATGATTTTTTGTAATTTTTAAAAAACTGATTAATATTTGTACATCTTTTCAAATCCTCTGCTATGCACATACTTCAAATTGTTGTTGTATAATGCTAGATCTTTGTAGCAATGCATACATTTAACTTTCTTCTCTTAGAGAAGCTCAAAGTGATTGCGGACAGCTGACCTGGGATGCTTTCTACCCCTGTCCATTTCAATACAATAACAAAATCCAAAATCAGTACAAGACACTCAGATAAATGAGGCAAGACTTCAAATGAACTGCAGTTTAGAAAAGCTTTTAAATGTTTTACACATGACGGGTAGTGAATCAGCCACCAATCAGGCAAGGTTATGAGAAATGATCAATTATATACAGTGCTTAACACATTTATTAGACCAGCTGTTATAAAAACAAGAAAGACCATCCAGCATCATAAAAGTCGTAATGCAGAAACATGGCCAAGATAAGAAAGGCTGAAACCCGACCACCACTGAACAACACGCAAGTTGAAACACCAAGACTGGACCAAGAAACAGGTGAAGACAGATTTTTCAAAGGTTTTATGGCCTGATGAGATGAGAGGGACTCTTGATGGACCAGATGGATGGACCCGTGGCTGGATCAACAATGAGCATAGAGCTCCACTCCCACTCGGACACCGGCAAGGTGGAGGTGGGGTACTGGTATGGGCTGGAATTATTAAAGATGAGCTTGTTGGATCTTTTCAGGTTGAAGATGGACTCAAAGTCAACTCCCAAACCTACTGCCAGTTTCTAGAAGACACTGTCTTCACGCAGTGGTCCAGGAAAAAGTCTGCATCTTTCAAGAAGACCATGATGTTTCTGCAGGACAATGCTCCATCTCATGCATCAAAGTCCTCCACTGCGTGGCTAGCCAGTAAAGACCTTAAAGATGAAAGAATAATGACATGGCCCCCTTCCTCACCTGACCTAAACCGTGTTGAGAACTTGTGGGTCCTTCTTAAACGTGAGATGTTTTTCAGTGAAGGAAAACAGTCCACCTCTCTGAACAGAGTCTGGGAGGCTGTGGTTGCTGCTGCACAGAAAG
>VUQH01089397.1:57037-68203 GCA_015106775.1 Etroplus canarensis | reverse complement strand
CTGTTAACATAGGGCTTCCTTTTGGCACAGTACAGTTTTAACTGGCATTTGTGGATGTAACTACGTATTGTGGTACTTGACAAAGGTTTGCCAAAGTAGTCCTGAGCCCATGTGGTGATATCGCTTATAGATGAATGACGATTCTTGATGCAGTGCCGCCTGAGGGATCGGAGATCACGGTTGTTCAGCTTAGGCTTGCGCCCTTGTCCTTTACGCACTGAAATTCCTCCAGATTCCTTGAATCTTTTAATTATGTTATGCACTGTTGAAGGTGAAATATCCAAATCTCTTCCTATCTTTCTTTGAGGAACATTGTTTTTAAACATTTCAATAATTTTCTCACATATTTGTTGGCAAACTGGCAATCCTCGGCCCATCTTTGCTCCTAAAGGACTAGACCTTTCTTGGATGCTGCTTTTGTACCAAATCATAATTACAATCACCTGTTGACATCACCTGTTTCAAATCACATCATTATTTAACCAATTTACCTGATTACTAGCCCTAAATTGCTCCTGTCCCAACCTTTTTTGGAATGTGTTGATGGTCTGAATGACAGGAAAGGATGTATATTTACAAATGAAATGAAGTTGACCAGACAAAACATGAAATATTTTATGTTCATATTGTCTGCAATGAAATACAAGTCAAAGTAAATTTAGAAATCACTACTTTCTTTTTTTATTTGCGTTTTCCATAGTGTTCCAACTTTTTCTGATTTGGGGTTGTACACGAAAAATACGAGCTTCTCTTAAATTTGACGGCAGCTACACATCTCAGAGAAATTGGGACATGTTTCCCACTGTGAAACATGTCCCCATCCCCTCTTCTTTTAATAATGGCCCATAAATTTCTGGGAATAGAGGAGATGAGCTGCTGGACTTTCCAGAAAGGAATGTTATCCTGTTTTTGTCTGATCCAGGATTCCAGTTGCTGGGTCTTCTTTGTTGCATTTTGTGCTTCATGATGTGCCAGATGTTTTCATCTGGTGAAAGGTCTGGACTGCAGGCAGATCAGTCCTGCACCCAGACTGTTTGCAATGCAGTGCTGCCCAAGGGCCCAGAGATCAAGAGCCTAATGGTTTTCTTTAATGGTCCTTGTGCACATAGATATATCTAGATTCTTGGAATCTTTTGCTGATATTATGTACTGCAGAAAACACAATATTCAAAGTCTTTGCACTTTTACATTGAGGAACATTATTCTGAAATTGCTCCACAATTTGTAGATGCAGTTTCTCTCAGATTGCTGAACCTCTGCCCATCTTTACTTCTTAAAGGTTCTGCCTCTTTGAAGTGTTTGTTTTTAAATATCTAATTACATTACTGATCTGTTGCCAATTAACCCAATTAGTTGCAACATATTCCTCCTGCTGTTTCTTTAAAGTACCATTTACTTTTCCAATCTTCTGTTGCTCTTGTCCCAAATTTTATGAGACGTGTTGCTGCTATCAAATTCAAGACAAGCTAGTATTTTTCCCAAAATAGTCAAATGTCTCACTTTTAACATTTTTATGTTCTTCAGTGAATGAAATATTGCATTGCATTGTGGTTTTATTCATATTTTTTACAGTATCCCAACATGGAATTGGGGTTTTGTTTAACCACTGCAAATTACTAACACAGTACATACCTGAAGCTCTTGGTTTCTTAGTTTGTTTTGACATACAAACAAGAAAGCCCAGAAATTGCAGAATGACCACCTGGATCCAGCGAGGAACAGGAGAGAAGTCAGCAGACCCACACAGAAGGTTGGTGATGAAGATCGTTTCCAATAGACTGGCCACCATCAGAGCCAGGCAGATGGAGAAGAACACATCTAACATACAGAGAGATGATGAGATGTGTGCACTGAAACCCAGAAACAATAAAAATGTACACTCTCACAGTCTGATTTATTAAATATGCATATGTGGGTGTGCATATTCTACTAACCTCTTAAAAGTCCTTCTGGAAATTTACATGTATACCTAATAAATTAAATTATTTCTTTTTATTTTGGCATGGCAGTTAGGTTTCACACGTTTTGTCATTGTACTACCCACCCACCTCTATCTCTCCTCCTCTACCTCTCTCTCTCCTCTGTCCGGCTGGGCTGGGGTTTCACTAATCACACTTACCTCCTTCAGCTGTGTGAGCCAGGCATGCCTCCTCCTCTCACCTGGTGCTCGTCTGCCAATTCATCTCGCATCCCTTTTAACCGGCAGAGGAGCATTTGGCTGACGCTGGATCGTTGCTTATGCACGCATAAGCCGTTCTAGCTGCCCACAGTTTTGCCTCAGCAATTGTTACTAATGTTTTGCCCTTTTTGGAACTCTCCTGGTTTTTGCAGCTCTGACCTTTGTCATTTCCCTCCTAGGAACTCTCTGCTTGGAGAACTGGAAAATCCCCCTTGGAAATCTCTCGGACCTGAAGCCTTCTTGGAAACCGCTACCCAGCCCGGATCCCAGCCTTGCACATTCCACATCTGTTTTCCTGTTTTGTAAATAAACCTCCTAAAAACTGCTTCTATATCGGATCTGCTCTGTTCTGACCATGACAGAACGATCCAGCCATCCAACGGACCCCGCGGAAGCAGCCCCACTCTCCATGGCTCTGTCTCATCAGGGTGAGATGCTGGGTAAGCATGAGAAACTGATTAATACATTGAGTGACGGACAAAGGGAGCTGCTCTCTCAGTTTGGACAGACTCGAACGGATCTCCGCCTGGTTTTGGAACAGCTGCTCCAGGTTCAGAACGCACTTACTCACCTGTCTGGACCCCCATCATTGCCTGCACCCGCTCCGCCGCCACCTCCGCCTGCCCCACCGGCAGCAGCTCGGATCTCCTTCCCGCTGCCCCAAGCCTTTTCTGGTGAGTTGGGAGAATGTCGTGGTTTTCTTCTACAGTGTAACTCGCACTTCTCACAGTTGCATATGGAATATTCCACTGACCCTGCTAAAATAACTTTTGTGCTGAATAGCCTCAACGGACGAGCGAAGCAGTGGGCCACAGCATATCTGGCCCGAGAGCCCTCCACCACATACGCCGCCTTCAAGACGGCCCTGTGGGAGGTGTTTGATCATTCTCTTCATGTCGAACTTTTCTCACCATTTACTTTCTCTTCGTCAGGGGCAGCAGAGTGTGGCGGATTATTCAGTGGATTTCCGCATTGCTGCGGAGCGGTCAGGGTGGAATGACACCGTGCTCCGCGACGTCTTCCTCAACAGTCTCTCAGAGCTTCTCAAGGATGAGCTTGCCACCTGTGATGAACCTCACTCCCTCAGCGCCCTCGTTTCCCTCGCCATCCAGGTAGACAATTGCCTGAGAATGAGGAAGGAAGCGCAGCCCGGAAGTGGCTGCGGAACCTATGCAGCTGGGCCGCTCCAAGCTTACGCCTGAGGAATAGGAGCGGCGTCTCAGGGCTGGTGAGTGCCTATATTGCTCCTCACCCAAACACTTTGTCCAGCAACGTCCCGAGAGGCCAAAAGGGAGGGCCCACCGGCAGTAACGGGGCTGTCGACGGGCCAGACCGTTTCAAAAGACAATCCCCGTCTCATGTTACCCAGCAGGCTGTTCTGGGCGGGTCGGTCAGTGGCACTCCAAGCGTTTGTGGATTCTGGTGCGGAGCAGAGTTTTGTGGATGCCTCCTTTGTTTCCCAGTATAACCTACCTGTGCAACGTCTCCCCCAGGCTCTCCAGGTCTCAGCTCTCAATGGCTCTCGTTTTACCTCATCACCCACCGCACTACCCCTCTGCAGCTCATTACTTCTGGGAATCATCACGAACACATCGAACTGTATGTCACTGATGCCCCTGGGACCCCCCTGCTCCTCGGTTACCCGTGGCTACTGCAGTACAACTCCAGCATTGACTGGGTCTCCGGCCAGGTCAGTGAATGGAGAGGTCAGTGTCATTCCACCTGTTTATGTTCAGCTATTCCTCATAGCTCTCCCTGCCTTCCTGAAGAGTCTCTTCCTGATCTAGCCACAGTGCCCGAAATCTACCACGATCTGGCAGAAGTGTTCTCCAAGGTACGTGCTCTCCCTCCCGCCACATAGACCATATTACTGTGCTATTGACCTCCTTCTCGGGGCCACCTTGCCTTCCAGTCGACTTTACAACCTGTCTCGCCCCGAGAAGGAGGCAATAGAGAAATATATTACTGAATCCCTCGTTGCTGGCATCATCCGCCCCCCCTCCTCACCTCTCGCCGCTGGGTTTTTCTTTGTGGGGGGGGAAAAAAGATGGGTCGCTACGCCCCTGTATTGACTATAGGGGCCTCAATAACATCACAGTCAAGAACAAATACCTACTGCCTTTGATTAATTCTGCCTTTGAGTCCCTTCAGGAGGCCACCATATTCACAAAGTTTTTTTTTTTTTTTCCCTGCAACATTCAGGAACATCATGCTCACGTTCGTCAAGTTTAACAGAGGCTCCTTGAAAATAAGTTATTGGTAAAAGCTGAGAAATGCGAGTTCCATGTCCCCTCTGTCAGTTTCTTGGGCTTCATAGTAGAGGATGGCCAAATTAAAGCTGATCCGTCGAAGGTGAAGGCAGTTGTCGAATGGCCCACCCCCTCCTCCCACAAACAGCTGCAGTGTTTTTTTTTGGGGTTCGCCAATTTCTACCGCCGCTTCATCTGGGATTTCAGTAAGGTAATAGCTTCACTAACCAAACTCACCTCTCCGAAGGTTGCCTTTTGCTGGGGGGAGGAGGCCGAAAGAGCTTTCACCCTTCTAAAGACCCTCTTCACCTCTGCCCCATCACCATTACCCGGAGCGGCAATTCATTGTGAAAGTGAATGCTTCTGAGACCGGGGTGGGCGCCGTCCTGTCACAGGTATGTGAAGGCAAAATGCACCCCTGTGCTTTCCTATCCTGACGGCTCTCCCCCGCAGAATCTAATTATGATGTCGGCAACCGCGAGCTCCTCGCCATCAAGCTCGCCCTGGAGGAGTGACGTCACTGGCTTGAGGGAGCCAAGCACCCGTTCATTGTCTGGACGGATTATAAGAACCTTGCCTACCTCCAAGCACCTCAACGCTCACCAAGCCCGCTGGGCTCTCTTCCTGGGTGGGTTTGATTTCACCATTACCTACCGTCCCTGGTCTCGTAATATTAAACCAGATGCTCTCTCTCTCGCCAGTACGCCCCCCCAGATGCACCAGACGAAGCCGACACCATCCTACCCCCCTGTCCTGCGTTGTTGGAGCTCTCACCTGGGATGTGGAGGAGGTGATTCATCGTGCCACGGCCACTGAACCTGACCCGGGGGGAGGCCCTACTAACCACCGCAACATGCCCCGGTCTGTCAGGTCCCAGGTTCTGCATTGGGTTCACACTGCTCGCTTCACCTGCCATCCGGGAATGCAACGTATGCTCGCCTTTCTGCAGAGAACCTTTTGGTGGCCCACACTGGAGAAGGATGTCCGCTCATATGTATCTGCCTCCCCCACCTGCGCCCAGCATAAATCCTCCCACTCGGCTCCTCATGGTCTTCTTCAGTCCCTGCCTGACCCAGGACGCCCCTGGTCTCAAATCACTTTGGATTTCATCACTGGTTTGCCCGTTTCTGAAGGTATTAACACCATCCTTACCATCATTGACAGATTCTCCAAGGCTGTGCACTTTGTCCCTCTCCCCACGGCGTCCCAGACCTCCAAGCTCCTCGTACAACACGTCTTTCGTCTTCATGGTATACCCACAGATATCATCTCCGACCGTGGCCTGCAGTTCACGTCACAGGTATGGAAAGAGTTTTGCAAAGCCTTTGGTCCCTCTGTTAGTCTCTCTTCAGGATACCACCCCCAGTCTAATGGTCAGACAGAAAGGGCAAACCAGGAACTGGAAACAACCTTACGCTATGTGGCAGCAGGCAATCCATCTTCCTGTAGCGAGCACCTCCCTTGGGTAGAGTATGCTCATAATTGTATGACATCATCCTCCTCGGGCCTCTCCCCCTTTGAAATCTCAGCAGGCTATCAACCTCCCTTGTTCCTGTCTCTAGAAAAAGACCTCGCCTTTCCCTCCGTGCAACTTCACTACCGCCGCTGCAGACGCCTCTGGTATGCCGCCAGAAGGGCCCTACTTGCCTCCTCCCAGCGCTATAAGGAAGCTGCCGACCGAAACTGCCGCCCGTCACCCAACCTTCACCCCGGAGATAAAGTCTGGTTCTCAACCCAGCACATTCCCCTCAAAGGTACTACACGCAAACTCTCTCCTAAGTACACTGGACCATTTCCCATCCTGTCTCAGATCAACCCAGTTACCTACCGCCTCAAGCTCCCTCGCACCCTCAGGATCCACGACTCCTTCCGCGTTTCACAACTGAAACCCGTTATCTCCAGTGATCTCTGCCCACCTACCAAGTCTCCACCTCCTGCCCGGGTCATGGATGGACAACCAGCTTACACGGTCCGGCAGCTCCTGGATGTCTGCCGCGGCGGCCAGGGCCTCCAGTTCCTCGTGGACTGGGAGGGCTACAGACTGGAGGAGAGATCCTGGATTCCCCGGTCCTGGATTTTGGACGCTACCCTGGTACGGCTTTTTTTTCAAAAAGCATCCCAACGCTCTGGGTGGGTTGCCAGGAGGCTCACGGGGGTGGGGTACTGTCATGGTCCCCCCTGTCCTCCCTGGTGCGGACCCACCCACCTCCATCTCTCCTCCTCTACACCTCTACCTCTCTCCTCTGTCAGGCTGGGCTGGGGTTTTATTAATCACACTTATCTCCTTCAGCTGTGCGAGCCAGCCACGCCTCCTCCTCTCACCTGGTGCTCGTCTGCCAATTCATCTCGCAGCCCTTTTAACCAGCAGAGGAGCATTTGGCCAACGCTGGATTGTTGCTTATGCACGCGTAAGCTGTTCTAGCAGCCCACAGTTTTGCCTAAGCCTTGTAGCTAATGTTTTGCCCTTTTGGAACTCTCCTGGTTTTTGCAGCTCTGACCTTTGTCATTCTCCTCCTAGGAACTCTCTGTTTGGAACTCTGGAGAATCCCTCTTGGAAATCCCTCACACCTGAAGCCACTTTGGAAACCGCTGCCCAGCCACCCAGCCTGGATCATTCCCCTGCCTTGCACATTCTAAATCTGTTTGCTTTTGTAAATAAACCTCCTAAAACTGCTTCTGCATCAGATCTGCTCTGTTCTGACCATGACACTGGCTGTATGGCACAAACTAACAAGAATTAAAATCCAAAGAAGTCAAGGAGGCTTGGAAACAGTCAGTTCCAAGTCAACAACCTCAGTTCTTGAACAGCCCTAACATAGCTTAAGATATTATTAGGCCTTAAACAAACAAACACAAAATCTAATGATAGCATTATGCAGACAGGCACACGCAAATGCTAGTTTTTTGAATATTACAATCCAGACCAATACTCTTAGGAGTAGAGATTCTTGTGAAAATGGAAAAGTGTCTGTAAAACCTTGACCTTAACCTTGAGCACAACTGGGGTGAAGACCCATTAGGTGATTGTGTTCAAGTTTCATTAAATTCTGATCAATATTTTAGGAAGAGTAGCAATTCTTGTAAACTGTGGACAGAGACAGATGGATACCTTGCCACGGCATTAGCTTTAGCCGGATGAGGTAAAAGTTAACCTAGTTTTCTATTTAATATTTAAATGAGTGACTGAGCCCATCAACTCACCAGCAAAGTCTTACAGGAGTCATGGCCAAAGGCTGTTTTCACACAGACTTCTATAGTCTACATCCATCCCTTATACTCTCAACCTGAGCCAGGTAAGTTTGACTTGTCAAAAATTTGAGGAGTTTAGGGGGTGGTTGATATTTAAAGAATAGTCAAAATCTACTATTTTTGCTAGACATGCCCATGCCTAGCATGTTATATCAACACAATGAAAAATTAGATTTCATAGTTCTGGTCATGACTTACTGAATTTCGTTACCGTGTATTTATACATTTGTAATGACAATGAATCTAATCTAATCATGTCTTCAAACTAGAGTTTAACATGTCTGTTTCCAGTTCTAATGCTCGTCTTCCTTCCCTTTATTCATCTTTTCCTTTCCAATTTCCCCTTTACTGTCCGCCACTCTTTTTTTGGAACTAATCACTCTTTTTCTGTTCTCCTCCTCCTCCTCCTCCTTCTCTCTTTTAACCTCTCCTCTTTGTCATTGTGCACATCACCTTCAGTTCTCTCAGACTTCCCCCTCTAATCTTCCTTCATTCTCCTCCCACTGCTTTGCTCCTCCTCTCCGTCACGCTGCTGTCATCCTCTGCTCTCCTTTCTCATCCTCCCCCTTGTCTCATCTCCTTATTTCCAGCCTCTTCCTCCTCCTCCTCCTCCTCTTCCTGTAGAGGTGGGTTGTCGGCATTGCCATGACAACGGCACAGCGGGAGCATCGGCAGCTCATCCAGTAATTATATTGGTGGAGAATCTGCTCTGTGTGTGTGTGTATGAGCATGTTTCAGCAACTTTACAGTAAACGCAGCTAATTAGACAGACACCCCATCACCCTATGTGGGATGACTGTGTGAATGCGGACACAAAGTCATACACATATACTGTCTTCAATGCACAGCCTACACGCTAAGGATGATGTAATTCGCCAAATGTTTTCTAAATACAGATCCTCTGTATCCACGGAGGGATCAGCAGCTACTACAGCGGGAACTGTTTTGGTAGTTTTGCACTATTCAGGTGATTAAGGTGGAAAGAAAATTGGATTCTCATGGTGGGTGGTATGGATGGTGTACAAGCCTGCACTGGTTAATTCTCTCCATAGCGACAGTCATTTAACCAGTTTCTGAAAATCCCCGTGTAGCCACAGCGCTGAGTCGTGCCTGTGCAACACTGCTCATGATCAAAAGCTAAAGTGAGAACAAAAGTAATAGGCACAAAAATAAAAAGGCAGCTGCAAGTGGGAGGAATCGGGCTTAACATCTTCGGACTCCAGAAGATGTTGTGATTACGTGGGAGAAGCTGGTTAACAAAAGAGACAACTGCACCAGTGTGGGTTTACTCTGAAGTCAGTTTCTTTGCATGGGAAAAAATAAAATTTAAAGGTTTATGTAATAAGTATGCTTATTTGCTTAAACTTCATTTACTTATAAAAAGATGTTCCAATCCTACATCTTTCTCAGTCATGTTATAAGCCTTTTATTCAGTGATATTCTGTAGTTACACTATATGTTACACTGTATAGACAAAAGTGTTGGGCCATCTACAGGAGCCAGATGGAGCTGGAGTTGGTCCCCACTTTGCAGTTATAACAGCTCCCACTCTTCTGGGAAGACTTTCTATACAATTTTGGAGTACATATGTGGGAATTTTTGCCCATTTATCCAAAAGAGCATTTCTAAGGTCAGAGACTAATGCTAGCTCAGAGTCTCTCTTCTAGTTCATCCCAAAGGTGTCGGATGGGGTACAGGTCGAGTCTCAAGTTCTTCCACACCAAACTCTTCCAAGTTTGGTGTGGAAGAACTGTGCCCCAGTTTGTGCACTAAGGCACAGAAAATGGCCTTCCCCAAACTGTTCCCACAGAGTTGGAATCATAGAATTATCCAAAATGTCTTGGTAAGTTGAAGCATTAAGATTTTCCTTCACTGGAACTAACATGTCCGGGCCAACAACAGAAAAACAAACCCATAGGATTATGCCTCCTTCACCAAATTTTACAGCTGGCACAGTGCAGTCAGGCAGGTCACATTCTCCTGGCATTTGCCAAACCAAGACTCATCCATCAGATTTTCAGATAGAGAAGTCTGATTGCTCACTCCATAGAACATCAATGCCCTGTGGTGGTGTGCTTTACACCACTCCATCTGAGGCTTGGCATTGTGCTTGGTGATGTAAGGCTTGCACGCAGCTGCTCGGCCATGAACACCCATGTCATGAAGCTCTTAATGTACAGTTTTTGTGCTGATGTTAATGCCAGAGGAGGTTTGGGACTCTGCAGTTATTGAGTAAGCATAGAGATGGCAACCTTCACGCACTATGCACCTCAGCACTCAGTGACCCCACTCCATAAATTTACGTTAGTGGCTGAGTATCTGTTGTTCCTAAATGCTTCCACTTCACAAAAATACTACTTGAGAGTTGTTGGTGGGATATCTAGGAAGGAAGAAACTTCACAAACTGACTTATTGCCGGTGGCCTCCTAGAAGAGTTTCACACTGGAATTCAGTGAGCTGTTTAGATGGATCCTTTCTTTCAAAAATATTTATAAAGGCAGACTGTATAGCCAACTGATTTTAAACAGCTGTGGCAATGGAACTGAACAAAACATCTTGCCCATATATTGTAGTTACAGGAAGACCGCTAAACACACCAGTGCCAGCTAGATTTGACAGAGTGTAACTGTTATTCTACAGTGCTTTCCTCTACCACTAAAACATAATATTGTTTTATATTTTGCAGAACGATATCAAGCTTTTAGTGTTGGCTTGCCATTCTTCTATTTTAGTGCTCTCCATAAAGTTTTATTATGAATATTTAAAGTGGCTCCTGTAAAAAAATCCTATTTCTGTACAGTGCTTTGAGTGTTAATTATTAAATAACACAATAATATGCTGTGTAGAATATAAGCTGTCAAGTGCAATACTGTCAGCTCTTGGCTTGTCATCATACTTTTAGCTTAGTCCTCTCCATAAAAAGTTCCAACATTCACAGTATTTAACTGTATTTGTAAACAAGGGCTCATTACTGTAAAAATCCCTGTATATTTACAATGATTAGTTACAGTATTGTTAACATGAAAAACAATATCATAATTAATCCCAGGGGGGAATTGTTTTGACACATTGCACTGGTTCTAATCATTGTTTAACTATAGTTACAGGCAGAGCATTAAACATCCCAGTGGTTCCACTTACCTGTAGCCAAAAAGCCGGTGAAACCAGCGCACTTTTTTCACCCTCCTCCTTTCACCCTTTCCATGGGTTTCAATATTTATCATTATTATGCTGAAAGGTTTTACTTATTCTGTAGCCAATGTTGGCCAAGATGAAAGCGAAAACCATCCCGCTGCACACTGAAGCAACCAGCAGTTATTTCCTTACACACTCACAGCACGACTCAGGTAAATATGCCAATCAGCGTGACAGGCAAGAGAGACCTGACACCAGACATCTGAGCTCTGTACTATGCAACTGTGTGTGTGTGTGTGTGTGTGTGTGTGTGTGTGTGTGTGTGTGTGTGTGTTGTGTGTGTGCGTCTGTGCG
>VUQH01089397.1:0-47487 GCA_015106775.1 Etroplus canarensis | reverse complement strand
GCCCCGACTTGGAGTTGAGGATGCCATTATCTACCTGCTAAACCATATGGTGCAAACAGAACCATCTGCAGCTTAACATGACAAAACTAAAGAACTGGTTGTGGACATGAGAAGGACCAAAACACCAGTGACCCCTGTGTGGCTATAGTGCAAGACTACAAATACCTTGGTGTTCACACTACCAATAAACTGGACTTCTGACACTGATCCATGGTTATCATCAAATGACAGAACACAAGAGGAGGACACTGCTGACAGTTGGATTGATTTTTTTAATGAGAGCATAACATGACTGTGCTTTTGCAGACACTTTTTATCTTGTCTCTGTAACTTTTCCCCCTTGAGAATTTTTGTCTGTGAAAAACTTGTGTGCACCTTGCATGGTAAAGAGCAGAGGACAATGGATGATATGGTAGATCTGTAGGTCAAACAAGCGACATCAAATCTGAGTTTTTACTGTTTTAGCTACTCAGCAGATAGCAATCCACTTGTGTTAATTACCAATAAAGCTAAACCATTTAATGTTGTCTGTCAACATGGAAAAGTCTTCATGCCGAAAATGAGACACCCCCGCCATATGCAATTTTCACCTATCCTCTTGAGTTTTTTTGCATTTGAGCCACACATTATACATTATGGAACATGGATGGCCACGATCCTTGTGGGTGCATGTTACACCCACAGGCAATGCTATCGGTTATTGGCGATATCAAAGGGGGACGACAGGACAACTGGACTATGGAGCATACCACCCAACCCTAATTAAGTCCTTCAATATCTGCCAAACGATGCTAAGGATGCTTTATGAGTCTGTGGTAGCCAGTACCATCCTCTATGCAGTAATGTGCTGGGGCAGCAGACTGAGAGTAGTGGAACTGATCTGCAAGGCGAGTAACATCGTGAGTGTGGAGCTTGACTCTCTGAAAGGAGGATGCTGTCTAAGTTAAGGACAATATTGGATGATCCTTCAGTCCCTCTCCATGACATGCTGGACAGGTACAGGAACACATTCAGCAGCATTCCGCCATGAGGCACCACAGAACGCCATAGGAAATCATTCCTTCCTCTGGCCATCAAACTCTATACAGAGCATATAGAGTCTATATATAATCTATATATTCCACTCTGTGACACCTTGACTAGTTCTTTCCATTGCCATATCTTGTACATATCATATAAGTTAACACTGTACTGGATCAGTGCTATGTACCAGCAGATACCCTAAGCCAAGGTATTGGTATTAGCAGTAAAAATTAAAAGTTGGATTGGTGTGTCCCAAAATCCCACAGCTCAAACCTGGATTATTTTTCAACTTCTCAGCCCATTTTATCTGAAGCATGACAAGTAATTAAATCAGTCATAGCACTTAAAAATCAACTAAATTGAAGGCAGTAGAAATCTGCATAAAATCCACCAGGTGTTATCACATCACAGTGTATAGCTACCTATTTCAACCTCCGTATGACTCTTTGTGCATGAAAATACACACAGAAACACACAGGAACGTGACTGCTCACATACAGCAGCTGACAATAGCAGGAAGAAATCAACACACAAGAGACACACATACACTCACAGACACATTAACACTGTTGTATATCCCTTGTGTGGTTATTTACAGTCAAATGGCACAAAACAATTTCTTATCTGCACATGCTGCAAAATAATCACACATATGCATTTCCCACGATCTCCATGCTTTCAGATGGCTGGTGTGTCCATGTGTGTTTGTAGATGTGTGAAGGGGGGCAGGGTGTGAAGTGTGTGGTTGTCATGGAAACCCCACTCAGACTTCCTTCCCAGTTTTATCTGAGCGTGCAGCATTCCTCTATGTCTGTCTGTCTTCCTCTATGTCTGTCTGTCTGTCTGCATAGTACCTTACCTCCCTCCCTGCGAAGCACTTTTAACAGTCAGCAGCAGCTGGGCGACACTAAAGGCAAATGTAGCTGGCAATAACTTGCTTGTGTAGCTGCAAAGCAGTAGTAGAAAACCAGCCACCAGCCTGAGTGATTATACCCAGCTGTCCCTCCGCCCCACCGAACCACGCTGATTATCTACCAAATGAAAGGCACCATGCACCTGTGGGCTGTGAATGCTATAAACCAGCACGACCGGCACACTTATTCAGGAATCAGATTACATAACACTTCTGTTTAGATGGTCACTCTGTCAGATTTGACTGTCACAGTTTTTCTGTGGCCTGAATAAGAGACATGTGTTTGAGTTTTTCTAGGATCAGGATCATGACTGAGTACATCCCAGACTTGTCAAACTAGATGAGATGCATTCTGACATGGTAGTTTTCCTATCATGGCTTCGTAAGGTGCCCTAGATTCAGGATTGGTTCATTTACACAACAAAGACACAAGGGTTTTCCCTCTTTTTATACAGATCAATCCACAGCTGATATTTTTGCATGACATGTCACAACGGCAAAATCACAAGCGCAACTGATAACATTAAAAAATAACTGGATTCTATAGGCCAATTTGAAGTTGGCATTGTGATTAGGGTTACTTCAGGAAAAACTGGAGAAGAATTGAAAGAAAACCAGTGAGATCTCCAGAATAAGTAAAGTGAATGTTTTTGTGCTCTGCTCACAAGAACAGAAATGTAAACAAGGTGGCTCTTACCTTTACTTAAGTGCCCAGAAAGCAAAAGCAAAAAAGAGGACTTTATGGTTTAAGCAGTTAAACAGTCAGATTCAACTCTATGAAAAAATTTCATCAGGTGAGGTTTCCGGGTTTAGCCCAGTATGAAATCTTTAACACACATAAAGGCAAAGTCGTTGATAAAGATAAATCAGCGATAGCAGCAAATGCAAAGCTGCACTTTCAGTAGACACTATGTTAGCAACATTATATTAGGAGAAATAGCTTATAGACAGTTTATCTCTAACATTGCTCAGTAGTAATGCAGCGTCTGGTGACTGAATAGTGTACAGTAGGGTTTTGCCAATGGACCATCATGTCAGGGATCAACAATGTTCAAAGTCAGCATTGAATATGCCCCATCACAGTTTCATGTTTCATCTCCACAAAAACGCATAACCAAAAACATACAACACGGACATGTCTGGGCACGGACGGGCACACAGTTCATGCTCAGACTTCAGCAGGCTGTGAAATTGAAGTGTGTGATTGTGAAGTGGCTGCACTGATTCATCATCATCATCAAATGACAGAAAACAGTAGGATATGTCTGACTGCTAATTTGATTCTTAATCAAACTCATTGGGGACGAGTTGCTACACCAGGTTGAGGAGTTTAAATATCTCAGAGTCTTACTCACAAGTGAGGGCAGAGTGAAGATTGACAGATGGATTGGTGCAACATCAGCAGTAAAACAAACACTGCACCTATCTGTTTTGGTGGAGACAGAATCGAACATGAAAGTGAAGCTGTCAATTTTTCATGCCTACCCACACCTATGGTCACAAACTCTGGATAGTGGCCGAAAGAATGAGACCACGGATACAAGCAGTGGAAATGACCTTCTTCTGAAGGATGGCTGGGCTCTCCCTTACAGACGGAATGACGAGCTCAGTCATTCAAAAGGGGCTCAGAGTAGAGCCACTACTCCTCCACATCTATGGGAGCTAGTTGAGGTAGTTCTGACATGTGACCTGGAGGCCTCCTGGAAATATTCTAGGTAAGGTGTTTTGGGCATGTCCCTCTGAGAGAAGGCCCTGGGGTAGACCCAGGGCATGCTGGAGAGATTACATCTCTTGGCTGGCTTGGAAATGCCTCAGTGCCCCTCTAGAAGGAGCTGGAGGCAGTGGCCAGGAAGACGGAGGGCCGGGCATGTCTGCATAGACTGCTACCCCTGACCTGCATCCAAACAAGTGGCAAAAAATGGATGGACGGTTTGATTTTTTTAATTAGATAGGCTGAACTTGCCAAGATGCCATCAGGTGTTTTTGTCAGTGAAAAACTAAAACTGGTGAGATATCACTGCAGAGCTGTCACTTTCTGACACAAAACACCACTGTTTACAATCACAAAAAACAGCTATTTTGCTGAGATATTTTCAAGGTCCAGGTGTTGTACATGCAGACTCACTGGCATAGATTTGCTAGGACTCCTAATGGAAGCGAATATTACAGAAAATTTGTTTCAGCTGTGAGTTTCCCGCTATGACAAATCACAGGTCTGGTGGGTAAAACAGGTGTCCATCCAGTGATTACCAGATCTGATGCACCTGTAGTCCAGTGTTCATTGGGGATGTCCCAATTCCAATCCAAGTCCTTTAATATTGGGTATTCTCTAATTTTTTATATTTACCCAAATGCTGATTAAATCTTTATCTAGGAGACTGAAATAATAGCTGTAGCTACGAATCCTGGCATCTTAATACTCAAGGTGCTGGTTTAAAAACTACTATGCTTACTCCTGCTAGATTTTGGCAGAAAAATTGGTCCATACTTGCCATTTTGGTTATTTAACAGGAATACTATCAATTATGGATCATGCATTTGTTTAACTTTTAAAGTTTAAAAGAAAACAAACAGGGAATTAGCAGAGTTACTATCATAAAAAACAAAATCAAAAAGATACTGTACCCTCACAAAACAGCTCTGTTTTACCGTTACCATCTTACATATGTTACTCATCTTACTCATGGAATTTATGCTAATGAGCCCCCAATGATATGATCTGAAAGTGTTGATTTAACCTGTGAACTTGACAGGCAGAGTCAGCTAAAAAAAAGGTTGCTGCCATTCATGTATTGTGTATTGTGTGTATTTTACGAATGAGAAAGTTAGTTTAGTAACACCCACCCACAAATGGAAACTGCAGCAGTTATATTGGAGTGCAACATTCACACAGTCCATCTAAAAAAATGAATAAACTGTCCCTGATAGAATCAACTCAGGACTTTTGTAGTGTTCATTTGAGACATCTTCTATTAACATTTTTGGGCATATTTTTTAAAAATAAAAGAAAATTTGAGTTATACTGAAAGGAAAACTTGATTGGGCTTTTGTTCACTGAATTTAACCTTTTTTGACTAGCTTAGAACAAATCTGCCAGAGCTTTTTTACATTCTGCACAGCCATTTTTCAAAAATTATTTCGACTTTCTATACACCAATACAACCTTTATATCCCAAATTTAAATAAAATGCATTTAAAAATTCCATAGTAACTAAATTACTAAAAAAGTGCAATAAACCACAAAGAAATTGAAAATTGTTTTTTCTTTTTTACACATATTTTTTCTAGATACAGAAATGATAGCTGTAACCCTCAAAAGAGCAAATGAAAAAAAGTGCACAAAATTCTTTCACACCACAGAAAAACTGTTTTGAATGTGTTCATAAATTCATTTTTGAGATGCACTAATTTTTATAAACTATACCAAAAATGAAAATAAAATGCACAATTTGCAAAAAGACAGCATATACATCAAACTAAACTACTGCCAGTAGTGCAATAACACTTCTAAGTGTCTCAGGAACTTATACAGAGAAAAGTATAATGTCGAAAATTACTTTTCAGTGAAGCTGTGATAGGCCTACAATTCAAAGCTACAATTCCTGGGAAAATGACATCACTTACTGTTGTAGCAGTGAGTGACTGATATTTCATGCTGATAATGTGATGACGTACATTCTAATGTGGGAAGTGTCTCAACAGTTGATCAGGTCAATACAGCATTGGCGTCTGGATTATAATGTTTTTGCTGTGTTTGTACTTTTTACTTGATTTCTGCAAACCCATTAATGGAAGGAAACAGTGCTCTGGGACATGTTGAATGCATGATAACTTATGATATAAGTGTAACTCCTCTGGATTCATGTGCAAAAAGAATGATTCTACAGGCATTTAAAAATAGATATGTAAATGAATTCCTGCTGCCTTTACCTTGCAATCCGCTGTGGCGACCCCTTGGTGGAGAATACAAGGGAGCAGCCGAAAGGTACATAGTGTAAAATCACTCTAGGATAATAATTGTTGTGTTTTTGTGCACTTATGAAAACATAAATGTTACATACAATGTTAGCGGGTCCCCTTCCATTGAAGTTACTATGTTTCTACAGGAGCTCAGAACGGACAAACAGACTTGAATACTAGCTTTTTGTTTCATGTTTCTGTTTCCTGTAACCTCTATGCCAGAGATGGTACCAACGCTTTCACGCCCTGAACATAGAATTACCTCATGATCATGTTAAACACCTAGTATTAAGACCACTGTTAGTTTGTATGTGCATGTAAATCAGCTCGCTAGCATTTACCATGAAATACTATTACAATATAAAATGGTAACCATTACTTACTGGGCAAAACCTATTAGTATAGAGCACCTTTCGGGTGCCCCCTTGTATTCGCCACCAAGAGGTTGCCACAGTGGATTCATCCGCATTGGTAATTTGGCAGCGGTTTTATGCCAGATGCCCTTCCTGATGCCTCCCTCCATGGTGGGAGGGGCTTGTGTCCCCACCTGGAATCGAACCAGAGACCTTTCACTTTACATTATAAAAACTGGATTTCTAATTCCTAAATCTTATTCAATTGCATTTTAAAATTCTAATTATATCTACATACGCAAACCTCTGGAATGGAAGCACTTGTGAATGAGATAATTGAAGACCCCATTCCATTTCATTTTCTGATGGCCACCGTAGGGATCTCCAAGGGGGGGTAAGTACAAGTGCTCACTTGTTGCTATCTGCATTTTCACTAGCAGATAGCACTAAATATCACACACTGGTCCTTTAAGTGTCACCACAAGGAGTCATGAAGTAATGATCAAGCAGCAACCTCCAGGACTGAAAAATGAAGTCAACTTACAAGTGTTAGTTTCTCAGATGGCCACTTGAGGTTGCCTTCAAAACTAAGCTAATCCCCATAGACTACCATGTTTAAATCTGTAATTTTACACCATCAAAAATAGTACATCTAGGGCCTGGTACACAAAACAGTTTTTGTCTCAATGGACAGTTATTCCTTCATGACAAGTCTACAGTGGGAGAGCTTTTTTCCTCATAACCCATCCCTTTGCATACTAGTAAGGCTTAAACTCATGGGGTTGCTTTGACTGACAACACAGCCATAGCAGATCGACATCTGCTAGGCCTCACCTTTGCCAACTGGGGTCACTGAACTGGACCTCTCCATCATGTTTCTGCTGTTGGAGCCTTTTGAAGCATTTAATAGATTATCTGACTAATATTATGGCTTGCTGTGAGGTACAGACAAGGGATATCATGATACCAGAAATTTAGTAGTCAGTATCAATACCTGTAAAATCACATGGTTCTTCTCTATTGATACCAAATCTGATAACATGGTAAAAAGAAAATGAAAACTTGAAAACTTATACAATGTCTGCCAATGCAAACATTTAAGCGTACAGAACTGATTTCACAATGGCAGTGCCAGCTGTCTCAAACAAATTTGTAATGTGTATTTTAGGATAACATAGGAAAGATAATTCTTTGGATGGATTCTTAATATGACTGAAGCCTTGAATTCTTGGAACAGATCTGGATGCCAGTCTTTTGGGTGCTTTGCTAAAGCCCCTGTCACACCATGACAATTTAACATGCATATGCCGGCGTAGGAAAAAAACTGCAAGTACATCAAGAGCACGCATAATGATGCCGGTCTACGAGGTAGTACGGCAAGGCTGAAGGAAAGTTTTGAGCATGCACAAAACCTCTGATGCTTGCCCATGTATGGCTCTTACATCTCACATATGAGGACCATATGTTGCAGGTACTTAATGCAATCAGAGACTCACATTACTCATGTCGAAATACGTGGAGGTACCCAAAACATATTAATAACTACGAGTAACATGTTTTTAACATATGTGTAACATATATCAAACATACCTCCAATGCATATTGCTGTTTGTAGATGTATTTGAGGTGATCCAGTCCAATTGAACATGTTTCCCAAACAGCTGCCGAATAATTGCGTATGTGGTGCGTTTCAGGAGAGTGGTATAAATGGGCTTCAAAGTGTAAATGCCAGCAGTACGCTAGCATATATGTTATGTATACGTCCATTTAACATCATTGTTCCAGCTTTTTAAGGGAATTTGAATGCGTCGGCATACGCTTGTTAAATCGTCATGGTGTGACAGGGGCTTAGAGTGGAAGTATTTCCTTCCCTGGTCTGAAATGTACAATAACATAATTTGCATATTGCCTTTTGTGAATCAATTTCCACTCCTTGGTCATTCGTCTTGAACGCAAAGTACTTCAACACCCGACTCCTGACTGCTTTTCTTTGTAATGAGCCAGATGGAGCTATTGAAGCAGCTCCACTAGTTGCTGTCTTTCCACATGTAGTTTTTGCTGTGACATCTGGGTGCTTCCTGTGTTTGTGGGTATCCTTCTTCATCTTCAACATATGACAGACTAAAACACTTGTAGGCATATGCTGCTCCTGTCAGCTCTGGAAGAACTGCAACCTCGGTCCTTATGTATCTAGTAGTTCCAGTGCTTGAAAATAAAGGTACTACGGCATTTTCACAGTTTTGGCACCGAAAGGTATTTTAAGTATCGCTTCTGGTAAAATCCCTAGTACAGACCAGCCTAGAGATCGGTGTTTCATTTATGGAATGAGAAATTACAGTATTTTATTAGTCAGTTATTCAGCCCTGATTAGCCATTAGGCATGCCTGTCTTATGTCTGTGTGTTGCACTCAAACAGCTTAAGAAGCAACTTACTAATCAAGCTTGGTAACATTAGCTGGTAACTTTGTGCTTCCATCTTCTCATTCAAACACGGCGACTTTTTAATGTTGACAGCCAAACGTTAAAATGCAAATCCAAAACCAAAGGGTGACATCACAGTAGCTACGTCCATCTTTTATATATAGAGTCTGTGGTGATGACTCTGGTGAATCATACTGACAGAGAAATCTGTGTAAAGCAGCTAATAAAACATTTGGCACCAGGCAGCGTACTGATAATTGCACTACTAGAGGAAGCCATACAATATATTATGAGCTCGATATTTTGTCCCACCTCTGTTTCTACATGAGCTGTTCTTGAGTTTGAGTCTAACTAAGCTTTTTTTCTCTCTATTTTAATATCTATTATATATTTAATTGCAGTCTACTTTCTCTTCTCTCTGTGCCTCTGACAGGGAGTGGGTGTGTGAGAGCAGCTGCAGTTGGGTACACTATCAACTCTTATTAGATCACTCACATGCACACTAAAAAAACACACACCAAGTTAACAAGTGGGCACTTCTGGCCAACATGCTGTTCTTGTAAACACCACAGCAATGTGGTGACCAAAAAACACACACAGTCACACACAGAGATAATGAGTATTTCTAACAGAACTACTGAAAAAATACATGTAAATCAAACAGCCCCACAGAAAAGCAGATGTTTAAACTGCACAAGCAAGCAGGGTAAAGATATCCATTTCAGTTTCCAACCTTTTCAAGCCTAAATGGGTTTATCTATTAGTTAAAGCCCTTGACAGAAAAGTATGAGATAAAGGAGACAGCCGGGGCAGAGAAAATGACAATACTTCATTTTTAAAATAATTCATCAGCTTAAATAATAATAAAAATGTAAATGTTAAAACTGGAGTCAAGTAAAACACTGACGTCATATTTTTGTTGTGCGTTTTGTCTGTGTGTGTGTGTGTGTGTGTGTGTGTGTGTGTGTGTGTGTGTCCGGTTATGAAGCTGGATACAGGAAGCCTGACTCTTTCCCTCTGACCTTCCTCCCTCTATTTATAAGCATCGCCTCTCTCTCCCTTTCGCACAATAACATGTATGTCAATTTCACCCTCTCAACTTTATGCGCCCCTATTCTCTCACAATCAATCCTTGTGACTGCGACTTGAATTCATAAATTTTCCATAAAGATATTAGACAGTTTTGTTAGTGTACTTTCTTCCTGTCTGTGTTTTTTTAAGAATCAAAACAGGACTTTTACCAACACCAATCATACTGCAGCTTTGAAAAGGCAATTACATTTCACAACCAAGCTGCAGACTTTATTTCCAGACACTGAATAGTTGGTTTTAATCTTCTGGTGTTCGTGAGCTTTTGCACCACCAAAGTTTGCTCTATACTGATCGATCTCAACCAGGCAGTAACCTCCTAGGATGAAAAAAGAAACTAAATGTGCAGTAAAGTGCCAAAAACTACAGTTCATCTAATGTCTATCTATCTAGTGTGTGCTGGATCTGACCGAAAGGTCTCCTCCCAGTTGGCCATGCCAGAAACACCTCACCTACGAAGCATCCAGGAGGCATCCTGGTCAGATGAAAATCACCTCAGCTGGCTCCTTTCTATGTGGAGGAGTAGTGACTCTACTCTGAGCCCCTCCCACATCTCCTCACCCTCTAAAGCTCAAACCCAGGCACCCTTCAGAGAAAGCGTGTTTCTGCTGCTTGCATCCATGATCTCATTTTTTTGGTCACTATCCACAGCTCATGGCAATAGGTGAAGTAAGGAACATGCTGTAAATCAGCAGCTCCCTCTTCGCCACAACAGACAGACGTACAGCCTCAGTATCAACCCATCTCCCTTCCCTCACTCCTGAACAAGACCACGAGATACTTAAAGAAGAAGAAAAAGAAGAAGATATACTTTATTAATCCCCTACTAGGGAAATTACCATATCGCTACACACTCTTTTTTGTAGGTGTACAGACACACTTTGTGATATAGATGCATACACACAAACAAAGGTGAAAGAGAACAAGGCAGCCCATTGCGGGCACCATGGTGCCCAGGGGGATGGGGTGACTCCGGCGTCAACAGGCGGGTATCGGGCCAGTGCCATGTCGGCAGCCCTCTGGTTCCCAGTCATTCACCGTTGCGCTGAGCCACTACCGCCCCCTCCTCTACTTTTAATTTTAAACCTCTGTGGTGCTGGGTGGTTGTTACACGGAATCAAAACCAAAATTTTAACCTATCAACAGTATGGTGGTTTAAAGTCTCTTCTAAAATGGTTTGAGGAATGGTTTCACTTCCTTCTTGTCAGAGAAATGGCCTAAATTCGGGTCAATACCAATGTGCTTCCCTGGCACATCAGGGGAAAAAATGCATTGCGGAAAGGGTTCCAGTGACTTCAAGACAGAACGCACATGCCCTTCACTGGAAAAGGTGAAGGTCTAGTTATGCAATTGACTCACTGAGCTTCATTCCTCCATTGGCCTACATTATTTCTCCACTGGGGGCAAATGAGGAGGAGAGAAAGCAGAAGAGTGAGAGGAGGACAAGCCAGATTAGAGAGGATGAGAGGAGAAAGTGAATGTAAAGTGGAGAGAGATTGGAGATGAGAGATAGGACAAGAGGATCCATGGAGAGAGAAGTGAAAGGGATAAAGTGTGAGAGGAGAGAGAGAGTGAAGGAGAGAGCATCTGTAGGCGGTCTTGGCTTTGCCCAAAGGCCTTGGCTTCACTCCTCAGCCTCCTCCTCCTCATCTCTCCTTCGCACTTTTACTCTCTCGCCTTCCCCTTCTCAACCTCATCCACCTCTCAGCACACGTCTTTATCCCAGCCTCCAACTACTTCCTTTTTTCTTTTCACTTGCACTTTTGTTTTGGATGCAGATCCAATTTGTAACTATTCAATTAAATTAAAAGCAGCTGTATAAGAGGAATACAGTTTCCTCAAACAAAGAGGACTGGCCAACTGATGATAACATAAAAACACATTTCTGTTACAAAAATGTTTGTTTTCTGTCATTTTTTCTAAACTAATTTTACATCTTCAGGCCACTGAAAGGTCACAATTGCTTAAAAGAACTGGCGAATAACCTTAAGGGCTCACAAGCTAATAATTTTAATTTCATTGTTAAGTAGTGGCCAAGCAAAAAGGTTAAATTAACCTTTGTTAAACACCTAAAGCATATCAAATAGCATTTTCAGAAATACATTTTACAGAAGCCAGTATTGATTAATGGGCTAATGCAGGGTGATATAATAAGGATTATTATAGGGCTGGGGTCACAGAATCAAGTGGCTGATTTATAATCTGTTTTATTTTGCTTTATTTTAGAGGCCCTATAATGTAGTGGTTTACACATTCACCATACAAGCAAAAGGTCTCTGGTTCGATTCCAGGTGGGGACACAAGGCCCTCACACCATAGAGGGTTGCATCAGAAATGGCATCTGGCGTAAAACTAGGGCAACCCCCTGGGGGAAAATGCAAGGAGGTGGCTGAAGATCCTTCTATTTCATTTTTTTTTTTTTTAATTTGCTCTCATCCAACCAAATTTTCATTAGCTGGACAATGGCCAATGCTGCTTTTATGAGGGGAAAGCACTACTTGATTAGTTTTTTAAAACTTATATATTGTTTTTGGCAGTGGGAGGAGCAGACTACCTTTAAAATCATGTTTTTTCTATCGTGGACTCAACCAGTGACTTTTAGCTTAATAAATGTTTATATTCACTAAACTGTTATTTGGAGTCAACTCCAAAATAACTGAAACCATGTCAAAAAAATCCCTGCCTGGCTAAATTTTGTTTTTAAAAAAAGCCAAAAAATTGAGCATAAACTTATATCATGTGCCAGGAAGGCCTATCATCTAAAAGCAGTTAATGGACTGGTGCTTATAAAGAACTTTTCTTCTCTGAGCTGAAAAACTAGCAGAGCCAACCTCCCCCATAAGCTGCTCGTCAACTTCTACAGATGAACTATGGAGAACATTCTCACAAACTAAAATAACAGCCTGGTGGTAGCTGCTCCAAAGCTGATAAAAAGGCCATCCATCATGTTGCAAAAATGGTGCAAAACATGGCTTGCACATAGCCACTGCCTTCAATAATTCTTCAGGTTTTCTGAAGGTCTGTTTTTCACTCATTTGTGGTCCAGTCCAGAGCAATGTTTTGTTGTTATTGTTATTTGTTAAGCCACTTAACACTGAGCTATGAATAATTCATGAATAAAAAAGACACCTAACACAAAAGATGTACCAGTGTTGTATCTACACAGGTTAGCAAAGAACCAGTTTTGAATTGTATTTTAGGCACAGCAATTAACAACCTGTTGCAAAAGAGAATGGGGCTTGTGTCCCCACCTGGAATCAAACCAGGAAAGTTTTGCTTGCAAGGCAAACGTGTAGAGACACTAAGCCTGACCTACTTTGATAATAAATAAAATAAGAAGTCTTATCGCTTTAAAAAAAGAAAAACTATTACACAGTAAATTAAGAGAGGTTTACAAGTTCAAGCCAGCTACAGACCAAGTGCACTGGTAAACCATTAGAATTAGCAATGAAAGCAGACATAATTGCATTCCCGATTATCCTCTGTGGCTTTTCTTTTTTGGTTTGAATTCCACAGCTAGGAAGACTAAAAACAAGCCACATATGAGTATAAATCATTGCAAACTAAGAGGGTAAGACACCAGATAATGAATAGGCATGGCTGCATTTTAGCTGACAAAAGCTTGAAACTTTTTTTTTTAGATTTCACTGTATGGGCAAGACATTTTTACAATCAGAGAATTAAAAAAGGACTTAAGACAATAATAGAAAAAAAAAATCATAAATCATTTTAAACTATAATTCCTCACTGTGACAACTTGACCAGTCTCCTTCTATTGCCACATCCTGTACATATAGTGTCTAATTATGGAGCTATTTATGGTAAATCTGAACTTTATACATACATTTTTATATATTTATTCTTCATTTTTCTACCTTTCAAATTTCTATTTATTTATAGATAACTGAGTGTCTGTAATAACAATGCAATTTCCCCCTCAGATTAATAAAGTATTCTGATTTCCATGTTCATAGTCATGTAGCTTTTGGTCAAATTCACAGGGAGCCACTGGAGGTGCTCCTGAGCTGCAGGTTCATGACCTCTGGCCTAGATGCGCTTTCCCATCTATCAGTCATTTTTTATGAAAGCAGCTATATATTTATGAAAGCGAATAACAAGATAAATCGCTGTCAGACAATAACTGATAGTTATCTTCAGCAAATGCCATCTTTCTTATGCTCTTAACCTGTTCTAAAACCAAGTGGAAAGCAGAAAGTACCAAAATTACTCTACAAATAAATAACCATCTGGGTTATCAACTAAGCCAGGATATTCATATTCTATTAAAGTAAATACAACATACAAAACTGCATACACACATTTTCCTTCTACAGCATTTACATTTTTACTGTACTACTCATATTTCAGAGGCTGCTTCAGCCAGCAGTATCTCTCTCCTTTTGTTCAGCAGAGTCAGCAGTGTATCTTTTCCAAAACTCCCACTCAGAAAACCCACTCTGTTTCTATAAGTGGGAAGGATAGAAAGAAACTGAGAGCACTTCTTATTGTCTGTGAACTAACTACTAACAGTCACAGTGGTGGAGTGTCAACTCAACATACTGCTAAAACACACACGGATACCAAGAGTGGGCTCTTACTCACTGCTCTGGAAAAAGCAGAAATTTTCCAGATTTCCCAATAAGAGCAAAAGGGGCAACAGGAATGTATTAATGTCAAAATCTAAAAGACATACCACAAGAGGGCTCCCAAAAGTGTTAAAGCTCCATGCCCCAAAGAAGACCCACAAATATGCTGAAATGACACGTACTCTCAAGAGGCAGGTGGTCCAAATCACACCAAGTCTGTGCTGTGACTGACACAAAGTGAACTGAGACTGATTTGAAACATGGCTTATTAAATAAAATTAACCAGAAAACACATTTTTAATTACCACTATGTTGTATTTGCTTCACTTCTGTATCAACAAGGCGGGGAGGGGTGCAGCAGGCAGGTAATGTTTCACTTTCAGTGGCAAATTGGTCTGAAAAAAACATGCCGCAATGAACCATCAATAACACACAAACAGCCTACAGGTGAAACAGTTTACTGCCAATTTCTGAGGGACACAGCAAATAAATAAATAAGATATTGATTGCACATAGCACAAAACAAAATGAACAGTTTTATCACATATTAGATCATTCTGTGATCACACTTCTTCAAAACACCATGACAGGGCGATGACTGGATTTCTCGCTTGTCACTGATTTTGCATATTTATCATTCCGAGCATTTCTAAAGAAAAGTGAAGAGAATGAGAAGGGTCGATTATGATATGTTTCAGCAGGTGGAAAGCACTGACTCATCAAAACTTTGAACATGTCAAGACTTCCAAAGGTATGTTTAGACTGAATGCAAGGCAAACTTTAAGGAGGACACATGTACACAAAGTCATGCAAAGGACATTGCAAGGACATGCAAATAGATGTAAATGAGTAAAGGCATGTCTGCTCACGGTGTCAGGGGTGTATGGCATAGCTCTGTGAGGACAGCATCAGAAAAATTAGGAATAACAACTGGTCTCACTTGGCTTTATAAAATCAGTCTGCATGATCTGTAATACAAACAGTCATACATCAGAGTAGCTGCATGTCAAAGTGGGAAAACACCTTAGGATTACTGAGTCATACAAGGACACAAAATCCCAGGACTACTTTTACACGGATTTATGTTTAGTTTAGTTTGTCTTTAATCTTTAGCATATAGCTAAGAGGGTAACAAATAACATATGAGATGTAGTCAAAACAAAAGAGAACTAGCTCATTAATTTAAAAGACTTATCATATTTAAATATGGCAAATTTCCCATTCCAAGTCTACTAAAGTTTCACCTCTCATCTGAAAGATTTCTTCCATTCTAAGGAACTGCTTTGTTTCTGCAGCTCACAAACATATGATGTTTATAATTACAAACTCACAACAGATCTAAAGTAGTCTGTATAAAAATAAACAGAACAATGGATGAATTAGAAGGCAAACAATCACAGAGCATTCACTTTATTGTCTGGCTATAAACATTAGCTGCAGACTTAACTTGACTGAACTAGTTGTGACACCCAAATATTAATAAGCTCAAAGCTACACTCAACGTTCACTTTATGAAGAACACCTTGCTATTACCAGGTTGGACACCCCTTTGCCTTCAGAACAACCTTACTTCTTCATGGCATGAACTCAACAAGGTGCCAGGATCCATCCAGGATGTGAATCCCCCATTCCGTCAATTTACAAAGGTGCTCTTTTCTATTAGGATATGGGGACCGTGAAGGCCATTTAAGTACAGTGAACTTAATGTCATGTTCAAGAAACCAGTTTTGATTTGAGCTTTGTGACATGGTGCGTTATCCTGCTGAAAGCATCCATCAGAAGACCGGTGCACTGTGATCATAAAGGGATGGACATGGTCAGCAACAATTTCTAGAGATGACTGTGTGGGTCAGCAGTTTCTGAAATACTCAGAACAACCTATGACAGGTTCAAAGTCTTAAATTTACTTAAATCTCTTTTCTTCCCCATTCTGATACTCAGTTTGAATTCCAAAAGGTCATCTTGACCATGTTTACATGCCTAAATGCAATGAGCTGCTGCCAAGTGACTAGATAATTAGATATATGTGTTAATCAGGAGGTGAACAGGTATACCTAATGAAGTGGCAGTGAGTGTATACGTAGGCTGCTATCCTTTTACCAGTAAAAATAAGAAGAAAGCACTATTGTCACTCTGTGGGATGAGATGCACATGTACAATCCCGAAAATGCAAAACCATACAAAGTCAAAGACCTGAACAGCCTATCAAGTAGAACTATTTAAAAATCAAAATAATACAAAAATTAGGTCCAGTACAAACTGTCAGGTAAAAGCCAGCATGTCACAACTTTGCCATAACTATGTTCAGTTACAATCTACTATTCCTTTTATCTGTGTTTTCAAAGTATTTGCACATGGCAAAAATACTGACCTAAAGACACCTTGAGTCACATGAGGCTTTTTAAATATTCTGCTTTTTCACACAGACTCAATGATAAAAAGGGTTAAAGCTCAAAACCTGATTACGAATCAAACCTAAAACCAACAGCAATGATTCCACTGGGGAAAAAAATCGTATTTATAGCCATTGATAGATTTAACATCACTTCAGCAAACACTACACACATACACAAAGATTCGTGCAGCAGTGATCATACTGTAGGTATATCCTACTCTGCAATCAATTAATAAATGTCATGAGGAGCCAGAACACAGGAGTGATACCACCCTCTGCCCACTCTGACTCCCGCTCTCCCTCACATCTTCCCCTGACACCTACATAATTACACAGTCTGTCAGTGAGCCTGTGTGTGTGTGTGTGTGTGAGGGCGAGCATACAATGTGGGGGTGGCTTCAAATTCACGCTGTGCATCTGTATCTGACCTTTACTGCTTAGAATAGACACGCAAGAAAGACAACAAAGAACATGTCAGAGAAAAAAGAGACACTAAGAAAGGAAGAAAGAAAGAAAGAAAGAAAGAAAGAAAGGTGAGTAAGAGGCAGGGGCAAAAGAAAGAAATAAACAAGGCAGAGAAGGAAAGAACAATTACTGAAAGGGTAAGAAAGAGAGAACAAAAGGTTTTTAAAAAAGTCTTGCATAAAAATCTGATAAAAACTAGAAAAATTAGAAAATTACCTCTTAACAGTAAAGTGGGAGAGCTACAAAAAGGTAAGCAGCTGTAGCCTGACATTTCGGCGACAGTGCATCTAATAAAATTAATCATTTACTAATAACTCCCATCTAACCTGAGCAATTAGCGTACGCACACACTCACACACACACACACACACAGAGAATGAGCTAAAGAAGCTGTCTCACTAATTATAGCGTGTCTGTGCAGCTGAGGTCTGCTGGGTCATGTGTGTGTTGGTGTGTGTGATGTGTGCATCAGTTTGAGTCAGGCACAAAGTAGAGAAAAAAAACAGAGGACTGTCAAGCATTTAACTGCGGAGAGAGAGAAACTTATAACAAATGCACTGTTGATCAAGCACATAAATATGTGTGTGTGTGTGTGTGTGTGTGTGTAAGCGAGCTTGGAGTTTAAGAGAGGACTCATCTTTCTGAGTGCTGAGAGTTGATCGGTGCTCAGTAATCCTACCTGCAGACACACAACCAAACACACACACACACACACACACACACACACACACACATATAACAGACTCTTCCAAAAGGCCTTTTAATCCATGCACCACATACATGTTTAAGAGATGCGGGTACTGAAGATAAGCAGAAAAGATAACAGGAAGTGGTACATACACCTGAAATGTCCACATTTACAAAACGATAAAACATTCTTGGCGCCATGTGAACCAGACAGAGTAAAACACAAATCCTTCTTGAGCATCGGCCCCTGATGGAGCAGCTGGCCGCGAGCTTCACCAAATTAGTCAGCACAGGCATTTGGCAGCAGAGCCCCAGATCTCTCTCATCTATCAAAACCTCTGAGATACCTCTGAAAGATGATTAGGCCAGACAATAAAGCAATGAGAATAAATCAAAAAAATGAAATGCCCTTTAGTCAGTCCCATAGCTGAGCAATCTACCTGGCAGAAAAGCTAAAGGTAAAAACCACTGTCTAAGTAAAACCGCTTTCCATTTTTTGTGAAATCTATTCTAGGCTTTGAACTTATGCTAGAGAATAAAAAGTCATCCCTTTTCTTTCTGGAAGAAAGTAAAAATGAAAGAAAAACATTTACTTATTTAAAGTACAGCATTAGAGGAAGGTGAGTTTCTCCCAGCTACAGATAAAACTGAATAGTTTCTTCACTAATCACTGTGGCTATTGAGCTTATCTTCTAAATCTCAGGGTAAGCTGAAAAAAAAAACTTGTGTTGTCAGACCAGTATTTCAAAATCCAAATAAATTCATGAAGATTAAAATCCAGCGTTTCCCACAGATTTATCTTTGTGGTGAGGGCAGGAAAAGAGGTGGGGCAATTACCACACTTCCTTTAATTATTAAAATTTTATGTAAGGATCCCTTGTCCATGTATTCTTTTTTATTTGCTAAATATTTTGTGACAGCAGTGAGCTGCCTCTCTTATCCTGTCTACAAACTCCAACACAACGGTCACGGACTGCAGTTGGTGACAGCAGTTCTTAGTTTCCTTGGCGCACCACCACATGAGCCAGTTCCACCCCTGCTGCAGGTTCTGGTCAGAGTAGACTACGAATGCTAGCTGCACTCCAAGATGGGGAGCTTTAGCATGTCCGACCACAGGAAAACATATTGGAAAATAAAAATGTAAGAAACATTGTAACCCTATCTATTGTACTCTCTTTTGTATTCATTCCTTTACCTTCAGTTTACCTTTGTATGCACGTACACCGATCTGGCATAACATTATGAGCACTGACACGTGAAGTGAATAACACTGAATATCTCTTCATCATGGCACCTGTTAGTGGGTGGGACTTATAAGGCAACAAGTGGACAGTTTTTCCTCTGAGTTGATGTGTTAGAAGCAGGAACATTGGGAAAGCGTAAGGATTTGAGTGAGATTTACAAGAGCCAAATTATGATGGCTGGACAACTGGGTCAGAGCTTCTCCAAAACTACAACTCTTGTGAAGTATTCCCAGTCTGTAGTGGTCAGTATCTATCGAAAGTGGCCCAAGGAAGAAACAGTGGTGAACAGGGGTCAGGGTCATGGGCAGTCAAGGCATGGGGCAGAAAAACTAGAACCAACATAATATTAAGCAGGTGGTCATAATGTTTTGTCTGATCGGTAAACACACTGGAAGAGATAAGCAATGATGTAGCAACGAGACTATTTAATGCCAGTGAGTTCAGTCAATTTTACAGATGACAGGCAAAATTAGAGATGCAGAGTGGGTGGATCGTGAGTTACATTGTGAACTTTGAGGCGAATGTCTGAAGTGACTACCACTGAGAGATACTGGCACCACTGAATGACATTAGAGGGGGTGGTAAATACATTAGAGGGTGACCTTGTCAACCAGTGTCCACTAGGTCCAAGCCTCAGCTACAAAGCAAAGAACGCCAAGCCAGTCTGCTTAAATAGGTATGGAGCTTAAATCACCATAAGTCTCTATATTTTACATTCATGCACATTTTGTTAAAACAAATATCTTTGCACATTATATCCATTTTGCATAAGCTTCAAATTCTAAAAAAAATGTATTCTTTATATATTGTAATCGTATTGGAGAACTCTATTCATATCAGTATTTCTCGATTGGCAGTACTTAAACTTTTTTCTTACAATTTTTATTATTTCCATCCACTAAACAAACAAAACTTGTTTGCCAACAAAGCTCGCTGTGACGATCCGGCGCAGACGAAGTAAGGCAGAGTTGGAGTTGCGGTGATGGAGTCAGTGTCACCTCAGCAGTGAACTCCACAGGTTCATTATCAAGACAGATGAGCTTGCTGGAAGAGAGAGCGGAGGTGCTACTTTCAAAGCACAATTACATACCAGGAAAACATGGCTATAGATAGCTTTCTCTCTCACACATAATTTTTCCACTGCATATTAGTATGTGATTTGAATTTACTCACTTTTACCCATAAAAGGTATTTTTTATATGTTCTTTTACACAACTGACAGCACCCCTGCACAGCAACAGGGCTTCTCAGCTGATGGTCAGAGCAGCGCCATGTGAAAGAGCCTTCTCGTCATCTTTAAACACAGGAACACTGAAGGGATGCTGGTCTTTGTATGTACTGCTGATGTTTGTCACAACAAAGTGATTGACAAAAAAGCAGAAGTATAATGATGTACATGCACATCTCATGTTGCACACATAATGACAGTTAGCGGTTTGAAGTGGTTTCACATCATGTTTAGTTCAGGCTCAGCTCAGAGCTAAGTAGCAGGTACTATTAGGAAAACCAAAAAGTTGTGGAGTACCATGCAATGGAAATGAGTTTTGTGTTTAAAGGCACATTTGTCAAAGTAAAATCTGGCCCATCGCAATTTTTTATTTCAATAAGACAAATGTAAGATAGGCACATCTCACTAACCCAGAATACAACAAAAAAAGAAAGCTGACGCCAATGGCATAACATTTTAACTGAGGTGGGAGACTGAGTACATTTTATAGAGTGAAAAGAAAAGACAAAATAAAACAGTGTGCTTTGTGAATTAAAATCCACACCGAGGATATTACTGTTAACTAAAAATAAACTAAAAACTAAAACTACACGAGAAAAATAATTTTAGTTAACTTAATTAAAAATAAAAACTAGGCTTTTGGGAAAAATCAAAACTAGCTAAAACAACATTGTGGACTTAACTAGCTAAAATAAAAATAAAAATATAAAGGAAAAGTCCTTAGTTCTACTCTTTGTCAGGTGGATTCAATTTGGTCAGACAGTCTGTCTGATGAGGCTTTGGTGCATCCGTTTATTGAGATTCAGAACGTCCACATGATTTTCACTCATCTGCCTTCGCTAAGTGTTGTGTTTGTATTGCAATTTCTGATCTGAACATCTTAAATCACCCCTGACAAATACCATCCATATCATAATAATAAAGAAAACTAAAACTAACACTGAATCTAATAAAAACTAGGCTAAAACTAAACATTTTCAAACAATAAAAACTAAACTAAAACAAGCAAACCCACTCTGGAAACTAACTGACACTAAACTGAATTCAAAACAAAAACTCAAAATGAAATAAAAATAAAAACTAATAAGAATATACAAAACTATAATAACTCTGATCCACACTGTATACAGTGCAAATTGTATTTGCATATTTTAGGATTTTACATGAAGCCAAGCTCACAGCAAAACACTAGGCTGCATTATACATGAAAATGATATGATAAAGAGAGGCAAAGAGAGAATCCATTCAGTTTTATTATCCATGCCACAAGCACTGTAGTGCCACCATATTTGATTTTATGAAAAAGTTTCACAGTTTTTCTCTGGTCAGTCCTCAACAATGCGGTACAGGTGATCCTTCAGACCAAGTTTCACAAAAGTTATCCTATGGATTCTTGCTTTTTGAAAGCGTTCATCAATCACAGGCAATGAAAACTGGTGTCAGAGCTCCCAAACCAGAATTGACGTCATATGTCAAAAAATGCTTTGATGTAAACTTAGTATTTGGGATTTGGGAGTGCATATAAAAGATGGACTTAGCCACCATTACCCTTTTGCTTTGTTTTAATTTAATTTTATTATTTTTTAAGCTTGATTGCTAACATTTTGTCTGCTGCTATGTTGTTGTTTTTTTGCAGTCATTAAGTTAAAACTTATTGGGCATTCTGTACATTACAGGAAGTCATTATTTGTCAGGCAGTATCATTAACACACTTTAAAAGACACTAACACAACAAACATGGAAGACAGGCCTCATAGACAGAGACGAGCTGCCTGAGAATCAAAGAAGCTGCACTCCTCACTTTAAGCCTCACAAAACAATTTAACCCACATGTAGTTCTAAGCAAGGGAAAAACTATCAATTAAAGTCAAAAACCCTTCAATGCCAGGATGTAAAAATGCTTTTTAATGCCTTTAATTTAGACATTCTTACCTGGGCATCTATGGGGATTGACTCACTTTTGGAGGAAATGCAGTTTTTGGCTTCATTTTGCAGCCAACCCCATTTTGAGGAAGCACAAAGTTGCAACACTGAACCACAAATGAGCATGCAATAAAAATTTTTACACAATTCTGAAAGCTTTGGAAATATATTCTGATGTTTATGATGGGTTTGTCTGCAAACTTGCAAGTGATAGAAGAGACGACTGATGGTGGTGGTCTGTGCTCTTCAAGTGCACTTCTACTTTCAGTATTACAAATACTGTATATAACAGTGACTACACATATAATCACTGATAAAGTTTAGCAAAATGCAATCTGTGTAACTAATCAATTTGCAGATCATGTATATGGTTAGGCTTTTAACACACAACATGTTAATACAAACACAACAAACAGACTAGCAAATGGAAACTACAGCACAAAGAAACATAAAAACACATAAAAAACCATACAATTAATAACAATAAAATCCTGGCATCAGGTTAGTAAGGTCTTGAGGGGGTTTTTAGTTCAATTTTGGTTCCTCTTTTCTTCCACAAGATGCCCAGAACATTAAGAACTAATGAAAATTATCAAAACACATTATTACTAGATTACTCATCAGTGAGATAACCAAACATGTAGCTATGTGAACAGGGCAGCTGAAAAACACAATAACCAGAGAGCGAATCTGTAACCATCCAACCTACCTCCAAAATCATAAAACAGCGTTTACTGATAAAGGTGTCTGCATCAAAGTTAAGCAGGCAGTGACTGTTGTTACAGAAGCTATAACAGATAAACAAATAGTAATTCAGTTCTCTCAGTGAAACAGTTCACTATGTCATCAATCATCCAGTCTGCAGTCCATCCACACTCACACAGAGTCAGTATGCAAATGCGTGCTGTTCCATCCTGGGCACCTTTGGCTGTTTTAAACGATGAATGCCAACAATGCAAACAAGCTATTTTTAGTATAAATTTAGTAATAACTTGATAGATCAAAGCAAGACCTTGGCTGTCATGATTAATTCATTAGCAAGTCAAAAGCACTCAGTGTCATAAACATAAAAACCCAGAAGCTACAAATGTCACGGCCTCTTAAGTGCTTTGATGACAAAATGGGTTGCACGATGAAAATAATTCCTTTATTCTTTTCATACAAATTTAATAAAAGAGAAATTTCTTCATACTAATTTACTTAACAATAAAAGGATTCTGAGTACTTTTTTCTTAGTAGTATGCTAATCTTTGTGCCTTTAATCTAAGAAACTGTGATTAAATATGCAGACTGCAAGCTTGATTTAAGCAAGTTTTACATTTGGAACTTAGTTGTATTTTCTACATATCTATGTACGCACTGATTAAAAAAAAACAGATTGTGTACAACTAAGATAGAGAACCAATATGGGAGGGGTTAAGCTGGAATGTATTGTTAACTAGTTCATCTATCAAAACCATGGTAGTGTAAGGTCCGCAGCTTGCTTCTCTTATACTACCATTAATCTTAAACCTTTAAACACACTCGTTGGCCACTTCATTAGGTACATCTTGCTAATACCAGGTTTGACTGTCTTTTGCCTTCAGAGCTGCTCTAACTTTTGTGGCATTCAACATGGTGCTGGAAACATTCCTTAAAGCTTTTGGTCCATATTGACATGATAACACAGTTGCTGCAGATTTATCACCTGCACAGCCATGATGACAATCTCCCATTCCACCACATCCCAAAGGTGCTCTATTACATTTAGATTTTTATTAATTGAGTAACTGTTGCCATTCTTCTCTGACCTCCGGCATCAACCAGGCCTCTGGCTCTCAGAGAACTGCCACTCACTGGATATTTTCTCTTTTATGCACCATTTTCTGTAAACTCTAGAGATGGCTGGAAAATCCCAGTAGATCAGCAGTTTCTGAAATATTAAGACCAGACCATCTAGCACTAACAACCATGCCACGTTCAAAGTCATTTAAATCACCTTTCTTTCCCATTCTGATGCTTGGTTTGAACTTGAGCTAGTCCTCTTGAACGTGCCTACATGCCTAAATGTAATGAGTTGCTGCCATGTGATTGGCTGATTAGATATTTCTGTTAACAAACACTTAAACAGGTATACTTAATAAAGTGGCTGATTTATGATCAAACCATTCCTACCTGTGGCTATTAAATTGTACGGCTCCTCCCCTTGATAACTGGACTATTCCCTACTGCCATGCTGTGTACATACTGTAAATAGTATTATTCAACCTTGAACAGCCGATGCTAAACACTGGACTCTGCATATAGGGGTTTTTAAATATTTTACCTTCTTATCTGTATTTATACCTTTCGTATATATTTATATATACTTAAGGGACAGTCTGAAATGCAAGCAATTTCCCCCCTAGGATTAATAAAGTATTCTGATTCTGATGGGGTGACTGTATGTTAATTTAAAACCACAAATCTTCCCACTTTCAGACACTGAAACACATCTGTGTTTGGCTTTCTTCCCACTGAAACTGTAGGTGTAATTTGTAGACAAAATTCACAACCTGTTCTAAGCCTGCGTTTCTTTACATCTGAAGAATGTAAACAGACAGCTAGAGTATGTGCAGTGGCAGGGAGGGAGAGGCCGGGACAATTGTCCCGTCTTGTTTTATTTTTAATCACACTGGACTTTAAATCCATTAGTGCAAATTCAGGTAATTTAAGTGAAGTGTTGTTAGTATTGATGTGGTCATCCATTGTCTGTCAGGTTTCAGATCTGCCTTTGGTGCTTTACATGCCGTGCTGTTACCCTTATAAGACAAGATATGGTAAGATATTCCTTTAACAGTCCCACAATGGGGAAATTTCAGGTGTTTCAGCAGCAAAACAAAGTGACAGCAGCACACCAGTACAAAAAAGAAATCCCACTAAAAATAAAAAAGACATTAATAATAATAATAATAACAATAACAGAACATAGAATAGAATATTACAGGTAAGAAAAACAGACCATATGTTTATGAATTCTAATTTTTTACATTATTTACATGAACATAGCTTACATTATTTACTCCTACCCTTTTTGTTCATTATATTGTACTATTAGGGCACTTTACATAACTGAAAAGGACGGTGTTTCTTCTTCTACACCATTTACTGCATGATAAATGAGAGACTAGTTCTGTGATGACCAGTGTTGGCTGTCATTTGTTAAAAATAGCAGGCCACAACAGGCCACATATATCAGGCTAACTCTTGCAGAAACCTCTTGTCACAATAAGACAAGTGTCTAGTGGGGAAAGGAAGTTAATTGACTAATCTTGTAACACGTCAAGGTTTCTCTCTGAACCAGGTTCCTCTTCTCTATTAGTATACCACTTTTAGATCCACTTCCCTTCTTTCATCTGTTTCGCCGTTTGCCCTCTTTTTTCAGCCCCGTTTCTAAGCAGGAAAAGCCTCTTACAGCCAGCCAGACGACTAATAAGGAGCGGCTCCTGTCAGCCAATCCCCCTTAATGCTTCGGCACACTGCATTATGGGCAAAATAACCCCCAACACACAGACACACATGCACACGCATAGACTCACTCACTCTCAAACACTCCTGAAAAGGCTAGGAAAGGGAAGAGATGAGCCGTAAATCCAACTGTTCCAAAAAAAAGACGTCATCAGTCCCCTTCTTCTTCTTCTTCTTCTTCTTAGCAAAAAAATGACTGATATGCTTAAACATACACAACCACACTGCCAGCCAACTGGAACAGTTACTTAGAGAAGGTAGGGAGGGTTGTACCAACACTTCTGACTAATGCTGTCTATAATATGTATGGGAAAAAGGAAAGCGAGAATGAGTCAGTGTAGAGAAACCCTACACATCATCATGAATAACATACACTAATATAAACACTGACATTTTAGTCAAATGGGGTAGGAAAATTAAACAGAGGCCTTTCAGTATCACAGAATCCCTCCTGAACAAAATTGTTATGTTTTTCCTCACTGTTACAATGGTGGCTTCTCATCTTTGGCCAAATTTTCCAATGAGATCTGAACAAAAAGGTCACAAACACTGGTTTCTACTCTTCAGATATCCCTAATACGCTTATTTGGCCCCTCCCACCTGCTGCTCAAACCGTCTGTTTGTGAGAAACTGCTGGTTTAAAGGAAGAGGCTGTCCCTGGTCAAAGGTTTTGTGGTGTGTTTGAGTTTTGGATTTTTATTTAATTTTTTTGCATATTTAGCTCTTGTTCTGGCTTTTATTTATCCTTGTAAAGCCTCGTGGTCATCATATGGGTTGTTTACATGCTAACTCTGACATTACCACAGCCCCATCACTATTTATATTGGTGCTTGAGGGTGCGTCGGACTCACTGCAGTCTTCTCTTCAACAATAGGTGTCACCGCTCAAAAACGAACTGGTATAGGAGTCAAAGTCAAAACAGGATGCAAAGAAAGTGCAATGTTTTTTTATTTCTTTTTATAATTTTCTACAAAAAGTCTCACCTTTTCAAGGTGTTGCAGTATCTGCCTTTCTGTAATCTGGGAATTGCTGAGCTCCTGTACTGACATAGAGATAAAACAGCAATGATTGTACACTCGTGTCTTCAGCCCAGGGCCACTAGATTATAAAAATCAAAAAGCGCATGGCAACCTGAAATGACACTAAAGCACAGTGCAGGCCAGCACTTGTGACATCCCTTTTGGCACGAGACACCTTTCTTGTTGTTTAGTACAATTCTTTAGTCATCTTTTGTTTATTACCTGTTTTACTTTAGAAGTAAGATTTCTTTCAGTGTCTTGCATTAATTTAACTGTTTTGGTTCCCTCATTTTTCACTGTCTGGCTTTCATCTGTGCCTTGTTCATCACCTACATCCTATTCCTAATCAGTCTGTTTAAGTTTTGATTTGGTATTTCCTTTGTGGACTTTTTTGTCTTTTGGTACAAATACAAGGCTGACTTTTTGTTATGCAGTCACATCTTGTATCCTAAAATTGTGACCTTCATATTATAACAGAGTAGCTTAAACAGCTTATCTAAGAATAAAGTTGAATACTGATTTTTGTTAATTTTCTTTTATGAATCTAAAAAGTTGGGTTTTAAATTGTGACATTTCATAAAGATACAGTGAGAAATAGAAAAGATGAGTAATTGCTAAGTGCTGTGGTCCCTGGGATCTGGTTTCAGGATTTAGAGGATTTAGAGTTTAGTACTGTTATTTATTTCTGTTGTGTTTTGAGTCCCATTTCTAAAATGCCTGTATTTTGAAATTCATCACATTATTAGTTTTGGATACTTGTATGTTGCTTTCTGTGGTTTCTTTGCTCTCGCATTTTGATTATTGTTATATTTTGATTTCTAGTTGTTTCCTTTGCAATCTTTGTGCATTGTCTTTAGGTTCAAGTTGTGCTAAGTATTTAAAGAGGTTGCATTTCCATTTGGTTCTTAGGGTTTTGAGGTGTTTTTGTGGCCTCCCCAGTGTTCCCCAGTTTTTGGTCTGTTTATATTTTCCTGGCTCTGTGTTTAGTGTAGTCCTTTGGTATTTCCTGCTTTACTTTATTAGCTTTTGTTCTCTCATGTCTTGTTTTCTTTCAGTTTATCTTCCCGTCTATGGTCTCAAGTTCTGCCTTGTCACCCTCCTGTGTCCACTTCCCCTAATTAGTCTCAAGTGTATTAATAGTCTGGTCTTCCCTCTGTCTGTTGTTTTAGTTAGTCTACACATTCTCTTGTGAATGTGTAATTCTAGGTCAAGTGTTTTCAGTTGATTCCCCTGAGGGATTTTTGGACTTTGACTCTTAGCTTTCAACCTGAATAAAGGTTTGTTTTCTGCTCATCCAGAGTTTTTGTGAGTTCTGCATTTGGTCCTCTTCCCTTCTCACAATAAGGAAATAAAATGATCAATGTATGAAGAGTGTTTCTCATTGGGGATGAGGTTTTTGCAACCAAAGAAAACCTGGTGGTAATACACATGTAAAAATCTGAGAGAAAAGATACATAAAAATATCTAAAATCTCCATTCTTTTCAAAACCAGACTCAGAACAGTTGGTGGACCAGCCAATCAACAGATCCTTTATTTACAAAAGGCGTAATTAAATGGAAGCAATCATTCCTTTCAGCCTGTGCTGTTAAAAACCAAATATGTTTTGACAACTTCTATTACAGTATCTGTCACATGTTACATGACAACTGTGGGCATTTACAGTCATATAAACCACAGGGATAAAAAATACAGCTTTAACATAAGGGGCTTTACAACCAGGCTTTTGTGTCTATTTTTTATTGGCACCTGGTAACGTACTGTAATGTGCTACAACCGCCAAAAGTGGCATAATGCACTTGTAATGGAAGCTATTTGCCGACCGCTTTTAAAGAGCAAGACTTTGCTCTTGGACAATGCAAACCTTCATCAAGGTCAGGTCTACCTTACCCCACAGTCATAAAAATCATAATTTAAAAATCATAATTTAACAAACTGTTACCTGTACCACAGCTCATCCCTCCAAAAACTTTCATAAAATCTTATAAAAATCGATTGATAATTTGAGTTATATTGCAGAGACATACAGATAAACCAATGCTGATGAAAACATAACCTCCATGGAGGTAATTAGATGAAGCTACCAATTACCAGGCATCAGACCAATAAAATGTGTGAGTCACAGAGAGATTAGAGGGTGCAGTACAAGCAGGAAATGTTATTGCATTGCACAGCCGTCCAATGCAAACTGCACCATGTAAAGCTAGCATGTCACATGTTTACCAAAACTGTCCAGTTGTTTGAAAACAGTTTGGATCTAGGGAGCAAGAATAATTGAATATTACCCTTCTTTTCTTGTTCTTGTTCTTCTTCTTCTTCTGGCTGCTCCGATTAGGGGTCACCACAGTGGAGCATCTCCCTCCATCTCACCCTATCCCTTGAATTCCCTTTTCTCACACCAACCCTCTTCATGTCCTCTTTCACTACATCCATGAACCTGATCTGTTGTCTTACTCCTTTCTTTCTGCCTGGCAGCTCCATCTTCAACATCCTTTGTCCAATAAATCCCTTAGCCCTTCTCTGAACATGTCTAAACCATCTCAACCCTGCCTCTCTGACTTTGTCTCCAAACTGCTCAACCTGAGCTGTCCCTCTGATGGACTCCTTTCTAATCCTGTCCATCCTGGTCACTCCCAGAGAAAATCTCAGTATCTTCAATTCTGCCACCTCCAGCTCTGCCTCCTGTAGTTTTGTCAGTACCAGTGCCTTCAAACCATACATCGCAGCACGTCTCACTACCATCTTGTAAACCTTCTTTTTCACTCTTGCTGCTATCCTTCTGTCACAAAGCACCCCTGACACTCATCTCCACCCACTCCACCCTGCCTGCACTCTCTTCTTCTCCATTGCTTTGGCTGGTTAAACTTATCCACCTTCACTACCTCTACTCCTTGCATCTTAACCATTCCACCTGCCTCCCTTTCATTTACAAACATGTATTCTGTCTTGCTTCTACTGACGTGCATTCCTCTTCTTTCCAGTACATACCTCCACCTCTGCAGGCTTTTTCTCCACCTGCTCGCTACTTCTCCTTACAGATCACAAGGCTTTCTGTCAACACCGTCATCCAAGGAGACTCCTGCCTGACTTCATCCGTCAACCAAATGTTTTACATAGTCGTATAAGTCATTTAATTTAACATAAATATGCCCTTTTAAAGATTTACATGCCTACTAATTCCAAATTAAACATAAAATAATGAAACGTCTAGAACTCGGCCAGTATGTCTCCACTTTAAATCTGGCCCTGTGTGACCTAGACCTTTGACCCCACGATCTTGTAAATGTTATCAGATGTTCTACCCATCATAGGTAATAACAGCAAAAAGTCTGAAAAAGATCCAGCAAACAAGGCAGCTCCTGTAGCGGTAACAAGATTTGCAACAGACAGATGGACAACTCAAAACACAAAGCCTCCACAGCAGAGGTACTATAATAATCAGGCTAAATTATGTACATTAGACGTTTGACACCCTGAGCAACATAAAGAGGGAACTAATCAAGCTATCATGGACCTGCAGTGCATGAATGCTTTACCATTTGCGTCTTCATTATTCATTCAGTAGAGTTAAGGTTCCACAGATTTGCTAAGTACTGACCAAAATCTGAAATATTTCCACAGGAGGCTCAGGGTGTATTGTGGATTATAAGCTCCTAAATTGACCCTAAATTCAGACAGCCGCCAGTTGCGCTGCTTTTCTATTTTCTACAATCAAAAATTCATTTTCAAAAGCAAATGCTCTTTCTTCCCAATGGGATTATATAATCAAATTTAAAATATTTGTTGCTAGCCTTAAACAGGAGCTGCAGCTTCATACAAGTGATATACCAGATTAATCTTAAAAAAATCCTATATGTTCATTTGTCTTTAGAATTATCTCTACTACCACACAGCCTACATTCTTCCTCCTCCTCCTCCTCTTCCTAACAAGAGGAGAATATCATAAATATGCATGTATATCTGTTCGTCCATTGTGAGGATGAGAGGAGAGAGGGAAAATTGTGTCAGTGAGCCTTGTATTTCATCAACAATTGGTGCTCTGATCGTCTGCTTAAAAATGCATGAGTGTCTTTAAGCTGCCCGAACTCTGAGCCAAACGTTCCACTGAATTTAATACAGACTGCGCTACAAAACCAGCTCAAACACTGGTTGTATAAAATATAAAGGATCAGGTCTTTCTGCAGTATACTATAGAGCAATGATTCCAAATCTTTTTTGCCATACTAACCCACACAGGCCTCTCACAAAAGCTCCAGCAAGTCTTATTTACTAAATGTGTTCACTTGGTTTCAGCTTAAATGAAATGCCTAGAACTCGTCCAGCATGCATCCACCTTAAATCTGACCCTGTGTGACCTTGACCCCACAGTTTTGTGAATGTTATCAGATGTTTTACTCAACATTCTACCAATATTAAGCACACAAAGTTTGGTTACTAACTGTAGTTAACACCACTACAGGAGCTAGCAAGTCATCTCCTATAGTAGTCAGTTTTATAATGGACAGATGGATAGATTCAAGGACCTTAAAAATGTTATCAGTGCTATGGTGGTAATGACTATATCGTTGATGATCTCCCTATAACTTTAACCTTTGACCGCTTGACCTGAAAAATGTTCTCGATTCTTCGACCCATCATGGTGATTAACCACACGAGCATCAGCAAGGATCCAAGAGCCCAATCAGCTCCTATAGTGCTAATGAGATTTATTATTGATGACCTTGGCCTTGACCTCACCTCACAATATCAAATGTTTTCAATTCTACTACCCATCATTGGTATTTAAGTATACAAAATCTGAATAGGATCCAGCCCACCAGTAAGCTCCTACGGTGGTGACAAGAATTTCATTAATCACTCTGTGCGATCTTGACATTTAACCCCACAATATCATATATGTTTTCAGCTCCTCTACCACACAAAGTTTGGTAAATAACTAGCAAACAAGTCAGCTGCGGTAGCAGTAAAAAAAATCTTTAAGAGTCAGACAACCTGAAAACATAATGCCTTCACAGCAGAGGCATAACAACATAGGCATAACAACTTCAAACAATCAGTGTTAAGGTCATTTTGGCAAAGTCTGGATGCGGACCCTGGATATTCATAACATTTAACTAAATAGCTAAAGTATTTCCATTACCTGTAGATACTTCCATACTTTATCAGTCATTTTAGCATGTGTTGACTGTAACCACCATTATTACAGTACGACTACGTTTGATTACTTTTAGCACTAAATTTAATCAGGCCATTTAAATTGGACATTTACTTACATACATAGACTGTATGCAAAAGATTGACCTTGCTTACAGGCCTGAAAGCCTATGGGAGAGAGCCTCAAATATGGATTCGTTCTTATGGCCAGCAGGGGGTGACTCCTTCAGAAGTCCAGCTGTACAGAAGTCTATGGGAAACATGACTTCAAGAGGCTACATCCATCCATCTTTTAAACAGTCTGTAGTCTATAAATACAAGCGGTTTCATGAAGTCTAAGGTTACATACTTAGTTCATTACTTTCAGATTACTTTTTTTATTTTTTGAACTATTTATTTTTTGATTTTTGCTACTTGAATTTGACTTTGTGCTTCAGAAAAAGCAGAAGTACCCTCAGGGTAGAAATAACCCTGTTTGTCACTGCTCTCAAGTGTACACTTGTATTCCTTATTGATCTTGTCTGTCATCCACTTTAGCTATGAGAGACAACAGAGAGGGAGAAGTATACCGTGCATATATACAGTGATAGGTCCTTCTGCTATCATATCTACATGGAACTTGCTGAGATTATTATACTAAAACTAAAAATGGCAACCTCAGGGGAGTCAATGGACCACCAAAGTCAGTAGGACTCATACTGTGAGGACCACTTTAAAGCAGTTTCTATGAAACAGTTAGCACTCCATACTCACCCTTACAGACATGGATCTAACACGGAAAAAACACAACAGCTTCAGTAAACTCTCCTCTCGGTATTTGTCCTACAAAAATCATATTTGTTTTTTATAGTATTAATACATCTGCCTGTTATTTTCTACACCACACTTGCAGAGAGTCCGCACCTCACCACTGGGACCTGCACCAGAGTTTGAGAACCACAGGTCTACACCAAAGTAGGAGACGGGTTGAAACAGAGGACGACACTGCTATTCCTAGAGCCAAAACACATGTGTAACTAAAAATAGAAAAACCAATGATTAGCAAAGCTACTATTGTTGAGTTAATCTTGACCCATGACTGTTTCAACGAGACTTTTACCTGGATAAAGGGTGTAACAACAAAATTTCTGATTCATAACATAGTTTTGCATTTCATCAAGCCATTAAAATGTCATGTACTACTGTCCCTTGCAAACTATTAAACATGCTGAAGGCTGCCCTTACTGTGTGCAAGGTATTTCTTCTGTTTTGGCCTTACCCGTTTAATTTCCCTGGGGAAAGCCACTGCTATCGAACTGCACTGTGATGTATTCCTCAGTTACACAATTACTGTAAGTAGAATGACATTAAAGGTTTCTAACTCGGAAATATCTCTTTCCTTCAGGCTGTTTCAGGCTGTTGACCCAAGTGCATTGTCTATATTAAACAACTGCAGACACACATCAGAAAGTTAAAAATGTATGAGTGCCTTAAAGGGCTTTAGGCTAAGTTTGCTATGAAATCTGGCACACTGCACACAACAAATCAAACACACATTTTCTACTGTATACTTTCATCTGTTTAGTTTAACAGAAAAAGAACATGATGCTGATGATTACTGAATTAAAGCTTGAAAGAGTGACTTAATCACCAAAAATTTGAGCATCAATAAGCGGCATCTGGAGCTCCAATTGTTTTAGATATATCAGGGACCTTAACTGCCTTAATTTTACACCAGAAGACATCTTCATTCAAATCACCAGGGTTGTTTTATTTTAAGACTGAATTGACTTCTATTACTCTACCTAATGTCAGTTCTTCACCGAGTAATAAAATAGTTGTCCTATAATGTGACTGATTTGCCCTTTTTAAATGCTTCCTACTCTTTATTACATACCTTTGACTTGTATCAAACATTTGTCCCTTTTTCATTCCCCTCTTTAGCCATCTTTTTCTAATCCCTCTATTCTCCCTCTCCCCTCTGTATTCTCTCCTAATTGAAGGCTGAATAGAGTTCTATATTCTGGCAGCATCAGATGATGAAAGGCCTTTGATCACTGTTTACCCCCGCAGGTGGTACACAGCAGTAGCAACATGAGATACACTGGTATCATTTTAAGTTTTTTTCTCTCCTCTTGTATTTGTGTGCCTCCCATGCCCTTCTTTCCATCCCTACTATATACCGTCTGTTAGATGTGAAACCCAGAGTATATTAGACTGCAGACGTACACTTAATGTGATCTGTTGTTTGTGAAGCTGGCTGTAAATAGTGGAAGGATAATGTTACGACATCCTGTCCTGTGGTAGTTTGTTTCTGCAACATTTCCCACAAAGGCAGTGGTAAAATCTCATTGCGCGGTAAGCTGGGTGATGAAACAAAGCATTTGTTTCTGTGTATTTTCGCTTTTGGGCAAACAGGTCATGCTGGCATTTTTCTTTGAGTCAGAGATCAAGGCCAGCTAGTGGGTTTACTGGCTACAGACTCTAGGATTTAGGTAGTTTTCAAATCGAGTGGGATTCTGTGTTGTCTGATTCTTGTTAGTGATGACATCTTGGATTCAGAAAGGATGCCAGAGGCAGCATTTGACAGCTGGGAAACCAACCAAAGAGGGAAAAGATCAGCTCTTCAAGCCTTCAAGTAGATGTAGGTGCTTCATAACTTTTTTTTTTGTTTAACAGCCTATTTTTACAGCAACAAGTTTTTTTTAATCAGCTGAATTAATCATGCCAAGCCATTCATTGTTTGTAAACAAAATGCAGCTCAAGGCAAGTATGATAGACTTTTAGTGGTAGAATACACTTTTACACACCACCAATAAAGCCAGTTTAATTACTCAATATGCTGCATGCTTAACCTATAAGAATGCAGATTTCCATTTTATATTATAAATCTAAATCAGAAAAAAATAATTTGTAAATGAAATACTTAAAACATGCCTCCATCTTAAATCTGATCCTGTGTGACCTTGACATTTGACTCCACAATCTCATAAACATTATTAGATGTTCTACCCATTACAGGTATTAACCACAAAAAGCGTGGGAAAGATCCAGCAAACCAGTCAGCCCCTGTAGTGGGAAATTTTGTAACAGACACATGGACAAGCACGCAGATAGACAGACACACAGACCTCAAAAATGTCATCGGTACTTATACCTATCATGGTGGTCAACCATACAAGCATTGGCCAGGATCTAGCAGCCTAGTCAGTCCCTATGTTGGCAACGATATTTTCATTGATGACCCCATGTGACCTTTGACCCCACAACATAAAAAATGTCATCAGGTTTTCTACCCATCATCGTAACTAAGTATACAAAATTTGGCTAGGATCCAGCTGTCCAGTAAGTTCCTACAATGGTAACAAGAACTGTGACAGACAGACAGACAGACAGACAGACAGATAGAAAGAAACCCCAAAATGAATGAATGAATGGTTTCGTTTGGTCATTTATACACATAGATATATAGTGACCCTGGAGTGAAGTGGTTTACACATTCGTCATACAAGCGAAAGGTCCCTGGTTTGATTTCAGGTGGGGACACAAGCCCCTATCACCTTAGCGGATTATGTCAGGAAGGGCATCCAGCATAAAACCTCCAATGTGGATTAATCTGCTGTGGCAACCCCTTGGAGAGAAGACAAGGGAGCAGCCAAAGGTATATACACATAGATGTATAATTATATGCATAATCCCATAAACACATATATACATATACCCACTTCTGCATATATACATATACAGAAATGATGTAGGCTGAAGGTTTAGCCTATGTTGCCTGCTCTTCTTACTTCAACTTAAACAACAGGCCTCAAACAATTTATTCTTAATCCCATATGACCAAAGAAAAGGAAAACAAGATAGATCAATCAGAACACATGACAAAAAATGTCAATTCTATCAATCAGTCTTGGATTTATCTATTATTAAGTCTTCAATTATTTTTACAAATTTGGAGAGGGTCATAGACAATTTTAATTCTTCTGTAAAACTATTTCATGAATTAACTCCTTTAATGGGTACTAAATTTTTCTTAATATTATTTATGCCTCTGGGGTGGAGGCATAAACTGTAATGTATTAACTGCTCAGGCTTTCTTTAAACTCATCCATGCATGCTGCAGGTATTGCTGCTAGAAAAAGAGAGACAGGGTGGCTCCTGTCAGCCTGCAGCACAGTTTTCAAGAAATCTGCTAAATTTGAAGATGTGGCAGTTTATCCCCATACAGGCAGCTTTCATTTTAGCCTCTTCCTAATTTAGCTGTGTTGTTGCTGTGTCAAACAAACCAATGCTGGGCGGGAGCAGCTAAAAAGGTCCCTTTATCTGCATAGGCAGTTTGATGAATGCCTGTTATTGGTATGTTAATGTGAATACACTGACTGAAAGAAACAACTACTCAATGATTTCAGCCAGTTTGCTTCACAGGTGACTCAACCAGCCCCAGGCCACTGGGCCATTAGCTATGTTGGTTATGTTACTCACTGGATGTGACAAATCATTTTAATCCTTACACAGGGAAAAAAAATACCAAATATAATGAGAGACAATCAAAAATTGCATCTGAATAGCTGCATACTATGCCATATTTAGTTTGTTATATCTTCTTTTTTTTCTTTTTTTCCTGCATTAAGTAAGATTTATTGTTGAATTGGAATCATTGTTCATTTCAAATTGCAGATGATCTTGAAGTGCTTTGGAATTCACATTGTGTTTGTTGTTCATTTCAAATTGTTGCTTTTGAATTGCTGTTGAGCAGTTATTGTAGGTCCAACCTTAAGGTGAGAGAGAGAGACAGAGATAGATAGTGTGGTGGAAATTTAGACAAAGAGTCTCGGTGAGAAAGGTCCAACTGCAGATTTACTGAAGCTCATGCACAAGGAGGACAACACAAGAACACAGAGATGTGTAATCTGGGAATGTCCTTCTGACAATGTCTCCTGCTCCCCTTTTTATACATAGTTCCCACATCACAACAGCAGCCATTGTTATAGGCAAGCTGTAAGCAGCTGTGCATAACCCAGACTTGTCTGCGTGTTTCAGTCTAAGTATTCCACATCAATTAACCATACACAGAAGAAAAAGTCATACTACTACAAAATACATTTTTATATGAAATTGTGAAGAACATAAATTCCCATTACAATAGAGTTTGTTATATCTTCTGAAGTGACTCAGGATTTTCTCAAGGCTATTAACATCGTGGGTGTGGAGTTTGACTCTGGCAGCGGTGTCAGAAAAGCGGATGCTGTCCAAGTTAAGCACAATACTGGACAATCCTTCACACCATCTCTATAACGTGCTGGACAGGCACAGGAGCACATTCAGCAGCAGACTCATTCCACCACGATGCACCACAGAACGCCACAGGAAATCATTCCTTCCTGAGGCCATCAAACTCTATAATTCCTCCCTGTGCCAACTTAACTAGTTTCTTTCTATTGCCATATCCTGTACATATCGTACAGAGTGTCTAACATGTTACATTTAAACTTTATGCATACATTTTTATATATTTAATCTTAATTTTTCTGCCTTTCAAATTTATATTTATCGATAACTAAGCATCTGTAATAATGCAATTTCCTGCCTGGGATTAATGAAGTATCCTGGTACTGATTCTGATTATGAAGGCTTTCTGAATGATGTGGATTGCCATGTTTGGATTTAAGGAGAATTGCTGGTTTGTTTTCATTTGTTTCCTTTTCTTTTTTAAACAAGAAGAACAATAATAGACTATTGTTAGACTAGTCAAGTACGTGACCAGCTCTCCACAGTCGCCATGCGACCACTGAAGGTATATGCCGAAAAGTCCCAATTTCTTCCTGAATGCTGACCTGACCCAATGTCACCTGACATGATGTGAGACTACATACTATGGTCAATTTTTTCTTTTTTTTCGTAATGCAAACTGGATGATTAAGACTCGATATATGCAGCGAAGCTGATACCATACTATCCCTGAAAAGTTTTCCAATTTCAACAACAGCAGACGGTAATAGTGGCCTGCAAAACATGGTGTCACCATGAACGTATATGATCCCACGATTAATGTGGTTGTTGCTTCATGCAGATTGGATAAATAGTTGCAGAGACATGGCTAAAAATGTTTGGTGTTTTTTTAAAGTTGTAGAAAACTCCACCAGGCTGCTAATACGTGTTTTCAAAATGACTGAATATCTAATCAGTTTCACATCATCACTGTGCCAGAATTCAAAATCCTTCATCAAATAGATTATTGTACTTGCACAAAGGATTTATGGCAGCAGTGGTGTCAACATGAACATATATGATCCCAAGATCAATCTGGTATTTTGTTTCCTGTGGATTGGATGAACAGTCACAGAGATATGGCAAAAAAAGTGCTTTTTTTAATAGATTTCAGCACCATCACCAGCAGAGGACAATAGTGGCAGACACCACACGGTGTGACCATGAACCTATGTGAGCTTATGATCAGTTTGGTTTTTTGTTTCATGCACATCTGAAGAACAGCCACAGAGACAGGGCTAAGGATGTAAAATTTTTAAAGAGCACACCACCTAGTGAAAATCCATATTTTCAAAATTGCTAAAAATCTAATCAGTTTCAGATCTCACGGAGCTCTGTCACTGTGTCAAAATCGAAATTCCTGCGTCAAATAGTTTTTGCACTATTGTGATGACATGAAGGATTTGCAGCAGCAGCGCTTATGATTCCCTCATATTCCTGCTTTTTGGGGATATAATTAAATGTTGTTGTCCTCAATAGCTGCCACCAAAACTAGCTGATTAAACAGAATTTCATATTCAAATGGGCAACGCATGTTTATGCGCTTATATCATAATGTTAATGTTGCCAGAAAATCTTCAGGTTCTCCGCAAAGCTTTAACAAACTTAAGTACATACCAAACCTTACAGAAAATATGACACAAAAACTTACTATTCTTACTAATCTTAGATTTACTGTAAATTGAGCAAAATAAACGAACCAACACTGATCTGAAGTCAAAATTATTTTATTAATCATTAGTTTATGCACTGGTTCAGCCCCTCTCCCTTTGCCTGGTGTATTCACTCTTGAATATTTCTTAATTTTATTCATTACATTGTGCTTAATTTTGACTTTATCAGTGTTTGACTTTTACACGAGGTAATTAGTCAAAAAATTTTTCAAAAGGGCTCAGATGTCCCTTCAGCTGACAGTACAATCAAAATTATCATTGTAGATGACTCCTAATTCCTAACACACCTAGAAACCTGAAAGGATACTTCGATGTTATGTATACAGGGTTTCTCCAAGACCAGAATGAGCTGTTCTGGGGCAGCACTATGTACATCAGCAAAAATGATCAATGTACACTAAAAGGCAATGAGTTTGTGTTACTTTAATTGACAAAAAATGTGATTTTTCCTGGGATTTTTTAACCATCTTATAATGAAAAGCTATTTTAGTAAATAAACCCTGATAAAAAAGAACTGGTAATAATTTTAGTACCGTCCTCTGGCTCTGCGCCCCTTTGGCAGTGCAGAAAAACCCTGGTATCTCTAATGGCATCATCTTCCAGTACCTCTCGCCCACTTTAAATTCCAGCTATGATGAAGCTCTAAGTTTGCAATGAATATTTTATGTGAATCTCAGCATGGTGATCAGTCAATTGTGGCATCATTAATAGGTTATTCCAGTAAGACTGCAAATACTGTAAACATGTGGGTATGGACTTTAGAGTGCACTGGGATTTCAGAAAGAGTGTACAGGGATGGAACAGGGTCATTGTGAGTTCAGGTCAGAGAAGAAAAAGTCTTTTTACGCTGCTATGAGAACTGCAGCGCTGCTAAGGTTCTCTTTTATGGGTTGTGGGAACTGCAAAGGTTTATATTATTTCATGAGCTCTAATACTAACTGTTAACAGCCAGATAATCAGAAAAATCTGTAAAGCCAACACTGACCAACTGCCTGTCACAGACAGGCAGGAAGTGCTTGGAGAAACATATCTGACTCAGTTACAGATTGAGTGTCCAGCTGGTTGACTGACTAGTTAATTAAAGCAATGTCTTACAAACTAACTGGTGTCCTGACTGCACAGACACACACTAAACCACCATCTTTTTGACAGAGGAAGGGCTGCCATGCAGGCAGATGGGTGAGACATCTAAGAATAGATAAAAGGAGGGACAGTATTCTGGGAACACACACACAGAAACAAAGTGTGACGAATGTCTGGCAGATAAGTTACACGTGCCTCATGCTGCCATAAACACACAATGCCACAGCTCCTTACACAAAAGCTCACGCACACACGCTGGCTTTGATGTTCAACAGCATAATTTCTGGGCTCTTTCATACTGCCACATATGGTAATTCACTTTTTGGCATTGGCCACTTCAAAGCTATGTAAACTACCTTCTTACAAACAGTCTCCCCTGACCGGCTAATTCCATTTCCTGCACATCACGGCTGATTTTATTAAGCAGAAAATTCACAGGTTATCCGTAGCCTCATCCAATAAGTTCAAAGGTCCAAACAACCCAAGACACGGAGTGTTAACGGACACAACGGGCTGAATTGTCATGTTGCTAGAAGAAGACAGAGACAGGCAGATTTATTTGGCATAATTAAATCCACCAGATTGCATTCTTCTAGTCCAAACATGCAATTAACATACTGTGGTGGATTAGAAATAAAATAAAGAAACAAACAATAATTTTCCATTGTACTTTCAGATATAACAAAGTTACTTGTATGGCAAAAGCAAGCTGCAAAGGAGACAGTGAAAATCCTGTAAAATTTACCACTTTTGCACAATATATGTGCTTCTTTCCTAACAAAATGTCAGATTTTCTAACCATCTGGCCTAATATTTCCACATTCTTCTTCATTAAAATAATCTGGTGGACAGCAGAAAATGGATTCTGCAGCAACATGGGCCAAATTCTCTCTTTTCAAATGAAAAAAACCCAATGAGGGATTCCGGTGCGGCCATTGACATTTTATGAACACCAAATAAAATGAATGGAAGCAGCTGCAGAAGACAGGGTGACATGGGTGCAACAGTTTTCACCTCTTACATGATCATCTGGAATAGCCTTTTGTCTATTTCAGTTTACATAAAAGCACTCCCCTGTGGTATGTTTAGTTCATAATAATTGTTAGGGTCAAAACTTCAAAACTGTAATTGAAATTACAACTGCGGGGTGCAGGTAAGAAGGCAAACTGGCCAAACAGCAACACCTGCAAGAGAAACATGGCAAACACAGCCCCTGCTCAATTATAGCAACTAGAAGCTCAATCCCTCACAGTTCACAGGCTATTGAAACAAATGTACAGAAAGACAGTGATGAGTTCTCTAGTCACTGGCTGGCAGTATTGCACAAACTAATGAGAAGTCAAGGAGGCTTGCAAACAGTCATATCCAGGAAAACAACCCTAGTTCTTGACCAGCCCTACAAGACATTATCAGAATCAGAATCCTTTACTAATCCCAGGGAGGAATGATGGCATTCATATATAGATGGCAGAGGAGCACAAAACACTCATTTTTATGGACATTAAACTCGAGACTAGCAGTGAAAATTTTTAAATTCCTCTAAAATGACAAATACAACCTCAACATGGACCACAATTAGAATAAAGACCCCTGCAGGTTTTCTATACTATTCCCAAGGTGGAAAATTGCAAGTCACCACAAAGTCACAAACTACAACAATTTTTTGGAGAAAGTGCTGAAAACTGCCAGAAAAAAACTGGAAATCCAGCTATAGTAAAGACTGAAACGTATAATAACTTGGCAAAATTGATAGAAGGTGAACCTCCGAGAGCTTTTTTCATGTTTTTGTCAGTTATTTGCGAGTCTCACAAGATAATGTGGCTCAAAAAGGGACGTACCAATTAATGCACTCATCTCCACTGAAACCCAAATGGCTACTAGAGAAAACAGTAACTAAAATAACATTTAACCGATTCAAAGAAGAATACACGAGAGTAAGAAGAATATCGGTAAAGACTAGAATCTAGTATCCTCTTGTTTTTGTTATAGTCACTTAACAAGGGACTTGGGAAAGTCGCAGTCAAATAAAATGTCCTCTACATGCTAAATACCTCCCAGCACTGGTAACCTGTCAGTTGTGCCACACAAACATAATTTGATCTGGTCACCCAATCCAAATCTGACAGCCCACTACCATGCCACTTAAAGCAAACCAGTTTGAGAGATTCTACAAGACCTGGAGACATAACAAAACTGTAAAAAAAATTCTTCCACAAGTTCATCTATGGAAATATTGTGAGTTTTACCTCCTCGAGTCACCTTGTTGACCAACTTTGCAAACACTGTGCTTGTTGTAGAAGTCGGGGTGCCAATTTTGAAATTTCCAAGACTTTTTCCAAAACTTTTACAAAGGGTTAAACTCTTGTACACTTTCACAAAACAACAGTGTCATAGACTATAATTGTTTCGTAAATACCAGAAATGCAGAGCCTAGTCTTTTGTAACCATATCGGGCTGGTTTGGCAAAGTGTTCCCTCAATGAAGTGTCACAGATCTTCACGGACCAGTTGTAAAGCAGGTACGGCACCTTGTCTCATGAAAGTCATAAATAACTTGTAACATGTCACGGGAATTTGCAATATTTCCTTCTGTTTCCTAAACAATTTGTCACATTTTGAGTCTTTATTATAACAACTCAGTAATGGCATTCAAGGAGTCATAAAGGCATCAAAACTGTTTTTTTATTGGTTTTGTTAAAAACTGCACTCCAGAGGCAATTCAAATCATTACGAATGTCATGTTGCATCGATTCATAATCAAATTTGCATCAGTGAGAACTCAGCTTTAGTCATCTCAGCGAGAGCTCAACTAAACAGTGAATTAATTTAAGCCTTTAGGGAGGGGATCCATGCTTTACTGCTGTAAAGGAAAGGGAAAGGCTTGACCTTTGCATTGAAAACAAATGCAAAACATAATATTTTTCCTCAATTATTTTGTCTTCATAATTGCTGGAAGCCAAAATTGTTATCAAAAATAATATCTGATCAATCACCCAACCCTAGCCCCTTCAAATGTTTTTGATAACCAAGATCAGAACTGTTTTGCAAAACACCAATTCTCAAATACTGACTCCTTCTGACATGCTCTCAGTTATCAAACAAGCAGAAAATGCCTGGAGTATTGCTATAAAACTCATTTGTCAATCATGCATATTTCCTTTGTTATATTTGACTCAATTTAAATATTTCCATCACACAATAAACTGAATTCACACTGAGTAAATAAGCAAATGCCATGACTACCATGACTGTCACATAATATTACAACTTCTGCCAACTAGCGTGTCCTTCTAATACTTCAGCTGGCTGTACAAAATTCTTCACATGACATCAGCCTTCCCTCCCAGTCCATAAAGTAGATGAGGGTTTGATAGTTACAGTGTACCAAATCCATCAATACACCAGTTTACTGCTGCATTTTCTGCTGCTGAGGCAAACTACTTCTGTAGTCATAAAAATGGAAAGAGCGAGCCAGCTGCGACGCTCCCCAGGAAGTACAATCTCCTGGAAACCTCACTTAACCAAAGATGGTTTCCCCTCAGAAGAGAAACTCTGTAAATGATGATACAATAAACATGAAAGCATGGTGAGTCTCCATCTTTTCCTTACGGTGCATGTACCTCATGTGGGTGTTTAAAAAGATCACACATACTCCAAACAAACAAAAAAAGAAAAAAAGGAAATGAAAGGTCTAATTGTGATCTGTCAAATGGATTGTAAGAGGATTATTATAGTGTACCAGCCCTTTTTAAAAATGAGATGAATCTCATTCCTCAAAATAAGTGAAGTTTATTAGATTGTAATGTGTTTACACGGGGCGTATTTAAACTGATTGGGTCATTAATTACCAGTGCAATAAAAGGCTTCATGCATTATTTTCATGTTTAAATAAATTAATTTATCAAATACAGCTTTGATTTTTAATTTCAGAGATTTTATTTTCTGTGCTCATGGAAACAAGCTGTTTTTCATTAAAGTCAGCACAATTTTGAAGCTTATTTATTTCAACATTAAGTATGTTTCGTATCAGCATGACGCATTTAGTCGAGAACAAGAAAAGAGAGCTTGAAAAGAAGCAATGACTGTTGTATTTTAATCTAAATTATGATTTTTTTCTAAACCTAACCAAGCCATGCTTAATGCCTTAACCTAACAGAGTAGTTTTTACTCTGTAAACCTAACCAAGTCATTCTTAATGCCTAAACCTACCCGAGTCACTTTCAGTTAACTAAGCCTTTGAGAGTAGTGTGTAGTGCCTAAACCTAACTGAGCAGTTTCTGGTAGCTAAACCCAACCAAGTAGTGTTTTCAGTGCATTAACCTAACCGAGTAGAGTTTATTGCCTAAACCTAAACAAATAGTGTTTTCAATGCTGAAGCCTAACTGAGTAGGTTTTAATGTGTATAGTACTTTTTTGTGCCTAAACTAAACCAACTGATAAATAACATTTTAAGTCAATAACTGATTAGAAACAATAAAAACAAAGTGAAAAATCTGTAATGTGTGCTGGATCGAACTGTGCTCTCTGGCGTGAGCAGCGAAATGAGTCACTCAGCCATTAATCCAGCCAACCTCTCAATGTGACCTTTTTCACCTTTTATAAGTGGAAAAATATTAATTTGGTGTAAAAGGGATTAAATTAGTACTTATGAGTTGTGAGTCAACAGAATAGAGGTTGTGACTATTCACATGCAGTATCCCAGGCAAACTTTCAGTGGTAATGATGGATTTAGGCAATGTTTGATTGATAACAATGTCGCTTCATTTTGCCACACTGCCCCAAATCAGTTAGTCAAATACAAACAAGTTGAAATGATTGATTTGACCCACACATGCAGATAATTTCCTGCAAAGATACATAGATAGATAGATAGATACACAGATAGATAGATACACAGATAGATAGATAGATAGATAGATAGATAGATAGATGCCACACATTCTTGACATTTGACAACTAAAACTGCTGTGTGAGCATGTGTGCTTGGGATCAGGCCAGTTTTCACTATCAACAGCAGCTGCCAGTCGCACTGGGGTGTCAGGCTGCTGCTGGCATTCACACACACACACACACACAGTCTACAAATCAATACAATTTCACTCCCTACCCCCTCCTTCACACCCCTCCAACCCCACAGGGAAATGCACACACTGTTGTGTATGTAAAAATGTTTTGATCCATCACTAATGGGGCCAAAATGTTCCTGCTTTTGTGTGTATCTCAGTGTTGTGGCTGTTATAACAGCACGATGGGGAGCACAGCCTGGGACAAGCCAGGGCTATTATAGCATAACATGTATATAACCTGAAGTGTGCCACCCCTCATTCACTCTGTGTCCTTTCCCTGTGTTTTTTGTTTACAAGCTTGAGCTAGCATGCATGCAAATCTTGCAGCAGCACTGGGTTTTAACCTGTAAATAAAGCGTGAGGGTAGTGGCACGGGCACAAACACATAATAAACCCTCCTCTGACCAATATCCTGTCCCAGCATCCTCCCCGCTCATCCACTCACCGATACGAGGTTTGTTTTCTGAACGCCAGTCCCCTCAATTTCTCCTCCAGGGTCTCCTGCTCCATGTCGGGCAGGCTGCTGAACGTGTCGCTGCAGCAGCCAACGGCAGCCTCCTCCGAGCCGGCTCCGGACTCCGACTCACCTCCGTCGGCTCCCAGGGAGGCCAGGCGCCCGCTGAAGCCCCCCGCCGCCGGGCTGGTGCGGTCCCTTGCTTGGGGGTCCATGCTGGTCGGACCCCCCACCTCCCTTCTCCTCCTCCGGCTAGTGCGTGGACACGGATGCCGGCGGTGAAAGGGAGCGTCTGGATGCTTCAGGGCGCTGAATAACGCAACGATTCTAAGCGGCTTGACCGCTGTGGTCTCCGACCGTTGTCCGCCTTTATATACCGCAGCCAGGTACGGCAGCACGCGCAGCCGCCTGGACAACAGACCGAACTGCACTCACGAGCCCTCTGACCAACCGGGAGCGAGGTACGTAAAGCTGGGTGCGTCAGCCAGGAAGAAGAAATTTTTCCCTTCAAAATAAAAGTCCCACTTTTCTCTTCTAGTGTCATGAGCATAAAATCCTGAAAACACACACACACACACACACACACACACACACACACACATACAGATAGATAGATAGATAGATAGATAGATATGTAAATGTTGAAGCAGATTCCTTGTAAATGAAAGCATACTTGGCAATATACCTAATAATTTCATATTTACAGGTCAAGGAAAAAGTTCAGAATCAGAATCAGAATACTTTATTAATGCCGGGGGAAATCGCATTGTGTTACAGACGCTCAGTTATATATAAATGAATATACATTTGAAAGGTAGAAAATGAAACAAATAAACATGTCTGTATAATTTGCAGTGTGTAACATCAATAACTTGAAAGTTTAACACTATATAAAATAATGTAATACATGTATATACAATATAAAACTGGTCAAGGAATAACAGTATGGAATTATAGAGTTTGAAAGTACTATTTAGTATGGTTTAACTCTGGAGTTTATATATATTTAATGGAGCATCTGAAATGTAAGCAATCTTATATCTTAACTCTTATTGACTGCTCCCATTTGACACAAAAGCCATACCATTACATGGGGGGGTTACAAAGACAACTAAACAAATCAGCTCAATGCACAGATTTATGAATAAACTTTATCAACCCTAAACCCGGTGCTATGAGAATTGGGTGGCGGTCCAGGGCGGAGACCTTGGCAGCCCAATCCTCAGCTTGCTAAACTGGCTCTTGGGACGTGGAACGTCACCTCTCTGGTGGGGAAAGAGCTTGAGCTGGTGCACGAGGTTGAGAGATACCAACTAGAAATAGTAGGCCTCACCTCAACGCACAGTTCGGGCTCTGGAACCATACTCCTGGAGAGGGATTGGACCTTAGCCTTTTCTTGAGTTGTCCCAGGTGAGAGGAGACGGGCGGGCATGGGTATTCTTGTATCCCTCCGCCTGGCTTCCTCTGTGTTGGGGTTTTCACCGGTGGACGAAAGGGTTGCTTCCCTGCGCCTTCGGGTTGGGAAACGGGCCCTGACCATGGTTTGTGCTTATGCACCGAACGATGTGTCAGAGTACCCACCCTTTTTGGAGTCTCTGACTGGTGTGCTGGAAGGCGCTCCTCTTGGAGACTCCATTGTCCTACTGGGGGACTTCAACGCGCACGTGGGCAATGACAGTGAAACATGGAGGGGTGTGATCGGGAAGTACGGCCTGCCCGATCTGAACCCGAGTGGTGTACAGTTATTGGACTTCTGTGCTAATTACAGTTTGTCCATAACGAACACCATGTACAAGCATAAGGGCGTCCATATGTGCACTTGGCACCAGGATGCCCTAGGTCGCAGGTCAATGATTGATTTTGTAATTGTGTCATCAGACCTGCGACCATATGTCTTGGACACTCGGGTAAAGAGAGGTGCAGAGCTGGCAACTGACCACCACCTGGTGGTGAGTTGGATCCGATGGCAGGGGAGGATGCCATTCCGACCCGGCAGACCCAAACGTATAGTGAGGGTG